>CM056051.1:425407032-425615406 GCA_029574335.1 Rana kukunoris | reverse complement strand
TTGCATTTTAATTTAAAATGAATATGTTGTTTTACCGGGTAATTTAAACTTCAGCTTTTAAACCCCTGTCGGTTTGCTTTGAATTTTCCCATAGTTTCCACTCTAGTGACATTGGTCACCTGGTCAAACTAAACAAACAGGGACACCTCCCTACTTTATCGACAATACTGCAAAAGCAGACTGGCTTTAAATATACTTTAGGTGCACTTCTCAATAAAAAATATATATTCTTACAGCATAATCAACACGTGATCCAGTTATCTCTGCAGAGTAAATTTTTTAATTTGGTATTTTTATTGTAAAAACCTTGTTCTGTTTGTCCTGAGCTCCTAAATCAATTTGGCATTCAGAGAATGTGAAAATCTGCAGCAGAGATCCTAGTGTGCTGGTCATGGTGACATCACTAATATTTCTACTCCCTAGACCAGGAGTGGGAGAAGCTACAGTACTGGTCTGTCTGTCTGACAATTTAATTTAACGTGAAAAATAGCATCATTATACAGAGCATGAGACTTCTAGTCAAGGGTAAGCAAGTAAAGATTTGGTATTTTTGCAAGTAAACTTCTAGTTGGTACATCACATGCAAATTTTTAGGCTGTGCATGCCCACCCTTACCTAGAGCATTATAATAGCACTGCCCATTGTTGCCACTGTGCATGTCACTGTGCTGTGCCCTTTAATTGTTGTCACTGTGCCCATTGTTGTCACTGTGCTGTGCCCTTTAATTGATGCCACTGTGCCCTTTGTCGCCTCTGTGCCCATTGTCGCCTCTGTTCCCTGTAAAATGCACTTACCTTACTGCTTCCATGTCCCTCGATGTCTTCTCCCGCCTTGGTGACGCTTCAGCCAATTAGGTTCCCGATAACCAGAATCCGGGAACCTGATAGGCTGAAACGTCCATCAGTCTTTATTCAAGGAAATGCACCCCCCTTTCGTTCCGAGGATAGACCTTACGGGAGACTAGGGCTGTACTCGGAAAGCCAATCAGAACCGCTGGCTCTGATAGGCACTTCCGCTCAGCCAACCAGCTGCCGTTATTCAGGTAATCGGCGCCCAAGGTCCAGTTATCTGAATAGACCAGCGGCAGCTGAAAGCCAACAATAACATACATTTGTGTAATACAATGCATGAATGTATGTTATTTGCGAGAGGGGGTGGTGCTGCAGCGCCCTCTATAGACGGCCGCCATCATTGCAGTTAAAAAGTAAAAAGGAAATTTTAAGCCAAATAAAAATTCTTAAAGGGCCCCTTTTTTTGTGACTACAGGAGGGGGGGGGTCGACGTTTTCGTTTGCGCCCCCCAAAAATTTTAAGCACCAGCCGCCACTGGCTAGGTGGTTATTAGTACCCCTGGTTTACAGTGCCGTGCTTCTGGTTTGGTGCACTCACAGGCACTGTGTGGATGGAGTTTGTGTGATGTCCCTGTGTTTACATAGTTATATAGTTAGTCAGGTTGAAAAAAGACACAAGTCCATCTAGTTCAACCATAAAAAATAAACAAACAAAATAAAAAACACAGTACAATCCCATACACCCATATGGAACCCATAGTTGATCCAGAGGAAGGCAAAAAACCCGAGCAGAGCATGATCCAATTTGCTACAGGAGGGGAAAAAAAATCCTTCCTGATCCCCCGAGAGGCAATCGGATTTACCCTGGATCAACTTTACCTACAAAACTTAGTACTCGGTTATATTATGTGCATTTAGGAAATAATCCAGGCCTTTCTTAAAACAATCTACTGAGCTGGCCAGAACCACCTCTGGAGGTAGTCTGTTCCACATTTTCACAGCCCTTACTGTGAAAAAAACTTTCCGTATTTGGAGGTGAAATCTCTTTTCCTCCAGACGTAAAGAGTGCCCCCTTGTCCTCAGTGTTGACCTTAAAGTGAATAACTCAACACCAAGTTCACTATACGGACCTCTTATATATTTGTACATGTTGATCATATCCCCCCTTATTCTCCTCTTCTCAAGAGTGAATAAATTCAGTTCCTCTAATCTTTCCTCATAGCTGAGCTCCTCCATGCCTCTTATCAGTTTGGTTGCCCTTCTCTGCACTGTCTCCAGTTCTCTGATATCGTTTTTGAGAACTGGTGCCCAAAACTGGACTGCATATTCCAGATGAGGTCTTACTAATGATTTGTACAGGAGCAAAATGATATCTCTCTCTCTGGAGTTCATACCTCTCTTAATTTCAATGTAGGGTGGGAGGGCTAGGGGGAGGGGGGTGCTCAAGGGGATGGGGATTTGTGGTTTAGTTGTGTCATTTTGTTTTGTATTGGTTGTGTGGGTCGATCCTGGAAAAATACAAGAATTAACCTCGGTACCTCGGTACCTAGGGCAATAAAGAGACAGCAATGTAAGCCATTTTTGATTAAGGAATGCCTCCCTTAAGGATAGTTACATATAATGTCAGAGGTCTAAACAGCCCGGGGAAACGGCATCAAATTTTTTGGGAATTGAAAGGGCTAGCAGCAAATATAATTTTCTTGCAAGAGACCCATTTCAAGTATTTATCTAGGGTGGGCCTGAACTCTACAGATTTCCCTGTGTGGATTCACGGGTATTCCACCAATAAGAGATCTAAGGGAGTAGCGGTGGGCTTTGAAAGGAATGAAATCAGACCCCGAAGGGAGGTTTCTATTTGTAAAGGGATATTTGTTTAATAAAGAATATACACTGGTAAATATTTATTGTCCTAATGTCCACCCTAGTCTGTTTTTAAAAAATGTATGTGAATGTGTTGGTTTTGGAATAATGAGGAGGAAAAGGATTGGGGGGGAGGAGTAAATTTTGTCTTCGACCCAAAGCTTAAGATACACAGCTGGCTCGTCTCGGGTCGGAGGGAAAAATTTTTCTGTTACATCAGCAAAACATTGTGGAGGTATGGAGTCCTGCACCCAGAGGGAGGGACTATACATATTACTCTCAGGTACATTCCTCATATTCAAGGATTGACTATGTGTTCCTAGATCACCAGCTCTTAGAAGGTTTAATAAAGGCAGAAGTGAAATTCGATCACCCTCTCAGATCATTCTCCGGTTGTGGTTAGCTTGGAACTTAAAGATATACCGGATAGACAAAGATCCTGGAGGTTGGACGAATCACTTCTATATGATCAGTGGAAGAATTGGAGGGGGAACTGTCTCTGTTTTTCATTGAGAATAACATAGAAAATATGAAAAAGACCAACTCATATATGGCGGCATGTTGTTGCCATCATCCCGTAGTAATTGAAATAATCGAAAAAAAACCTCAGAGGTTGGGATTTTGTGGGCAACACATACAAAAATTCAGAAAATATATAGAAAAATTAAATAATTTATTACAAAAAAATAATATATAGATTGTAGACACATTACAGATTAATCAAAATTTACATATTTATACAAAGACATAAATGATGCAATACTCTCCGTCATGCGAAACCATCACCAAGATTGGGAGGTAGGTTGTAGCAGAAAGGCCGACGCGTTTCGAATGTTAGACATTCTTTATCAAGGCATATGTAAGTATTACATCCGCTGTGTTAAAAACATTGTGCTCAAAAGGGTCCAGGCCACCGATCCCCTATATGGGGTGCCCCAGAAATCTGATGTCCCTAACAGCCGACCAAGTCCTACCGAATCATGCTCCTAATGCTCATAGGGTGGACAGAACTATTTGGTTCAATTGAATGGCATAAATGTCCAATAGGAGATGTGTAGCAGAGTCTCTTGTTTGTAAAAATGGCCTGGATATCCAGCTGGCCACCAGCAATGGTTTTCAGCCGACCACCAGCTTGAAAAACGTCTCCAAACTCTCCAGTGTATGGAGAGGGAATGACTCCATACACTGGAGAGTTTGGAGACGTTTTTCAAGCTGGTGGTCGGCTGAAAACCATTGCTGGTGGCCAGCTGGATATCCAGGCCATTTTTACAAACAAGAGACTCTGCTCCTATTGGACATTTATGCCATTCAATTGAACCAAATAGTTCTGTCCACCCTATGAGCATTAGGAGCATGATTCGGTAGGACTTGGTCGGCTGTTAGGGACATCAGATTTCTGGGGCACCCCATATAGGGGATCGGTGGCCTGGACCCTTTTGAGCACAATGTTTTTAACACAGCGGATGTAATACTTACATATGCCTTGATAAAGAATGTTTAACATTCGAAACGCGTCGGCCTTTCTGCTACAACCTACCTCCCAATCTTGGTGATGGTTTCGCATGACGGAGAGTATTGCATCATTTATGTCTTTGTATAAATATGTAAATTTTGATTAATCTGTAATGTGTCTACAATCTATATATTATTTTTTTGTAATAAATTATTTAATTTTTCTATATATTTTCTGAATTTTTGTATGTGTTGCCCACAAAATCCCAACCTCTGAGGTTTTTTTCGATTATTTCAACATAGAAAATATTGCACCAACTGTCCTGTGGGAAGCCCATAAGGTATTTATGAGGGAAAGATTGATTGCAGAAGGGGCTAAGAGGAAAAAAGTCTGGACAGCCCAAAAACAATCACTGCTACAGGAAATTCAAGGGCTGGAACAGACACATAAAAGAGTAAATGATAAGGAAGTAATGGTGGAGTTGACAAGAAAGCGGGAAGCCTTAAGAGACACGTTGGAGCAAGAAACTAAACAAGTTTTCATGAGAAGGGCCAAAAAAGCAGTATAGATTCAGCAACAAACCAGGGAGATTGCTGGCAGAACAGATAAAACCGGGAAGAAATCAAAATTATATAGCAAAAATAAAAAATAAAGTAGGAGAGATGAAACATTCCACCAGGGATATTAATAAAATATTAATGGAGTACTATCAGTCATTATATAGAGTAAATGACTTTCAGGACCCCAAGGATTTACATGATAGAAATAATAAAATAAGAAGATATCTGGAGCGAATAAAACTACCTGAAATAGCAGAGGACGATTTAAGGGGACTTGATAAGGAAATCTCTAGAGAAGAAATAGAGCAGGCCATTAAAGATAGCAAGGCTGGGAAAAGTTCCGGCCCGGATGGATATACCTCTTTATATTTTAAAAAATGTATGGGAATCTTGTCTCATTATTATTTATATATGAACTCAATAGGGGAAGGAGTTAAGATATGAGGAGAAGCCTTAGGCGCCTATATATCCCTCTTAGTAAAAGAAGGAAAAGATCCCACAATGTGCTCTAGCTTTAGGCCAATATCCTTAATCAATGAGGATATGAAAATCTATGCAAGGATACTGGCCGAGAGATTAAAGTTCTATATGCCAGAACTCATAGGAGAATATCAAGCAGGCTTTGTTCCCGCAAGAGAAAAGAGAGATAACATCTTAACAGTCCTCCTGATACACGAAGCAAAGAAAAGTAAGAGACCAGCCCTGTTCCTGTCTATAGATGCCGAGAAGGCCTTCGACAGGCTGGACTGGGATTTTATGCTGCAGACTCTATATAAATTTGGTATAGGACCCCGTATGAATAAATGGATTAAGGCTTTATATTCCATTCCTACGGCCCAAATTTTGGTCAACGGGACCCTTTCAGAAAGCTTCAGTCTTTTTAATGGAACTCGTCACTTTCCCCCCTGCTCTTTGTGCTATCATTGGAACCTCTCTTAACGTCTATAAGAGCAAACCAGGAAATTAAAGGCATCAAGGTGGGGGGCCAAGAATATAAAATATCTGCTTTTGCGGATGACATTATGGTATATACAACAAACCCTATACAAACCCTCCCAAAAATCATGGAAGAACTGGGAAATTATGGGCAGGTCTCAAATCTAAAGGTAAATATGGAAAAAACAGAAATATTGAATATCTCGGTCCCAACAAACGAGAGCAGAGACCTCCGAAAACGATATCCTTTCGGATGGAAACAAAAAGGTCTAAAATATCTAGGAGTATTTTTGTCAAGATCAACTGTAGACCTATACCAAGATAATTACATGCTTTTGCTGAATAAAATTAAAAACAAATTGAAAAAATACCCTGCCCATAGACTATCATGGTTTGGCAGGATAAGCGTGGTCAAAATGATGATTCTCCCAAAGGCTTTGTACATCTTCCAAAGCTTGTCGATAAACATTCCCAGGGCCTTCTTTAAAACCCTGATATCGGTAATACAGAAATTTATGTGGAATAATAAAAGTAACCGCATCGCCTTTCGGACATTAACTAGATCAAAAGAGAAGGGTTCATGGATTGGGCCCACTTTCCCCAGCAGAAAAAATGGGCAGAACTGGAGGCAAAAATATGTAATTCAGAGTTAGGGCAGACCATTTGGATTCCAAAGCAGTTTAGAGGTCCCTTGAAAGAAGCGCCCTCGATCACACTAGAAGCCTTAAGAACGTGAGACAAGCTAATTAAAAATATACAAGGACAATATAATAGCCCCTTAATGCCCTTAACAGGAAATAATTATTTTACACCAGGGAAAGATAATAAATTATACTTAAAATGGACTACATCTCCCTACCTGAGATTAAGTGACGTTATGAGGGGGAATGCCTTATGCTTATTAAGCGAACTGCGGGAAAGGTATGGGTCCACTCCTTGGGATGCCTGGAGATATAAACAGTTGCAACACTTTGGAGACACCCTCCCAAACTCTCTTCGGGGGGTGGGTAGGTTGAATGTATGGGAGAAATTAGTTGATCAAACGGCGTTAGACAGGCATGGAATTTCTACCATTTATAAGCTGCTGATGACACATCTTGAGCGAGGCGCTGTGTGCCCAACGGTGAGCTGGGAACTAGAACTAAACCAGCCACTGCCAGACATTATGAGAAGTAGAATTCTGGACTATGTCCACTCTACTTCTGTAGATACACAAATAAAATAAATTAATTTCAAATTACTAGTTAAATGGTATTATGTCCCAGAAAAATTAAATAAGATAAATGCCCAGGAAACGCCTCTATGTTGGAGGGAGTGTGGGAGGTTGGAACGCACACCCATATTTGGTGGCAATGTCCGAAGATCCAGTTATATTGGGTCCAAATATTAACCACTTAAGACCCGGACCAATACGCTGGCAAATGACCCAAGGGGTTTTTGCGATTCGGCACTGCGTCGCTTTAACAGACAATTGCGCGGTCGTGCGACGTGGCTCCCAAACAAAATTCGCGTCCTTTTTTCCCCACAAATAGAGCTTTCTTTTGGTGGCATTTGATCGCCTCTGCGATTTTTATTTTTTGCGCTATATACAAAAATAGAGCGACATTTTTGAAAAAAAAATCAATATTTTTTACTTTTTGTTATAATAAAAAACCAATAAACTAAATTTTAGTCAAACATTTAGGCCAAAATTTATTTAGCCGCATGTCTTTAGTAAAAAAAAAATCGCATTAAAAAAAAATTAGCTACCTAGCGGGAACAGCGACACTAATACAGCGATCAGAAAAATGATCGCTTAGTGACGCTGGCAATAGGGAGTGAAAGGGTTAACTAGGGCAGTGATCAGGGGTTAAAACTTTATTGGGGGGGTGGGGGGGGCTACCCTGACACTACTGACTGTCTGACTGTCACACTGTCTGTCACACTGACACTAAATACAGTAATCATACATGATTACTGCATTCAGTGACACTGTGACAGGGGGGAGGGGGGGGGGGGGCGATCGCGGGGGTTAAATGTGTGTGTGTAGTGTAGTGTTAGTGCAGACTTACTTGTTCTGTAGTGATCTCTCCTCAGCGGCGCTTGAAACAAACGCCGAGGGAGAGATCACGTCGCTTCCTCCTTCCTGTGTTTACACAGGAGGAGGAAGTGACAGGTCAGGCGGGCGCGCGCATTGGCTGGGAGCGATCCGGAGGGGGCGGATGAAAACGGATAGCCGCCCCCACTCGTCGGATCGCTCCTGCAGCCGCGCGGACCGCCGCATGTACGGGGGGGGGTCCGATCGGACCCCCGATCCCCCCCAAGGCACCAACGTATATATACGTTGATGTGCCTGTCGGTGCCATTCTGCCGACGTAAATGTACATGCGGCGGTCCTTAAGTGGTTAAAGCTAGTCAAAGAGATAAGCGGGATTGAAATTAGCATGGACCCATGGCAATGTTTGTTCCATGCCACGACCTTCCCTAGGAAAAAATATAAAATGACAATCATCCCAATACTATTAAATGCAGCAAAAACATTGATTCCGAAAAGATGGAAAGATAAGTAAGCCCCCCCAATTCATGATTGGCTAAGGGAAGTAGAAAGCATAAGAAGTATGGAGGAAGTAATGTCCCAATATAAGGAACTAAACAGTGGAGATATTGGAACCTGGGAGGGCTGGGCAAAGATTAGACAGTCTAGGGCTTACACAGGTTACATGTGTATTGAAGATAATATTTAGGTAACAATAGCCTTAGGCCTGAGTTAGGGGCTGCCCCCCCTCTTTTTCCCTCTTTTCCCCCTTTCCCCCCCTTTTTTTTTCTTCTTCTCGTCTTCTCTCTTTTCCTCTCTCTTTCCCGCTCTTCTTGGCTTGGGAGGGGGAGGGAGAGGGGAGGGAAAATATGTGAAGCCACACAAAATAAAGCATATGAAACACATGATGCACCTAAATAATATAGTTCGGGAGAGCAAAAGGGGTTTGGGGTTTTCTCTCCCCCCCTTTTTTTTTTTACTTCCCCTCGCTCTTTTGAGCGAGGCATATAGGAAATGGGGTACGAGAGTGTACTCTTGTCCCCTCATAACAACAGAATGTGGAGGGCACAGACACTTAAAATTAGAAATAGAAATTGAGCACACAGCACTTTAAACCCCCCCCCTCCTTTTTTTTTTTAGGGGGACGGGGAGGAGAGGGTGAGGGGGAGGAGAGGGTAAAGGGGGAGGAAAGAGTAAAAGACCAGGAGGAGGCAGGATTGACCCATATTGTTGTGATTTGTGTAAATGTTAATTGTTGTGATCTATGAGTACGAATTGTTGAATCTATTTTAAATGTGAACTTTGTTGTATGCTCTTTGATAATGTTATGTTATGTAAACTATATTTGTGATTTAAAAAACTCAATAAAATAAAATTAAAACATACCTCTCTTAATACAAGAAAGGACTTTGCTCGCTTTGGAAACCGCAGCTTGGCATTGCATGCCATTATTGAGCTTATGATCAACTAAAACCCCCAGATCCTTCTCCACTACAGATCCCCCCAGTTGGACTCCTCCTAGCATGTATGATGCATGCATATTCTTAGCCCCCAAGTGCATAACTTTAAATTTTTCAACATTAAACCTCATCTGCCACTTAGTCGCCCAATTAGACAGAGCATTGAGGTCGGCTTGTAAATTGGAGACATCCTGTAAGGACGTTATTCCACTGCATAGCTTGGTGTCATCTGCAAATACAGAAATGTTACTTTTGATCTCAGACCCAATATCATTTATAAATATATTGAAAAGTAAGGTTCCCAGCACTGAACCTTGGGGTACACCGCTGATAACCTTGGACCATTCAGAGTAGGAATCATTCACCACAACTCTCTGAATTCTGTCTTTCAGCCAGTTTTCTATCCATTTACAAACCGATATATCCAATCCTGTAGACCTTACCTTACACATGAGCCATGTGTAGGTAACTGTATCGAACGCTTTCGCAAAATCCAAGTATACCACGTCCACTGCCACGCCCCTATCCAAGGTTTTACTTACCTCTTTATAAAAGGAAATTAGGTTTGTCTGACAACATCTGTCTTTCATGAATCCATGCTGTCTGCTGCTTAAATAGTTTGTTTCCAGCAAGAACTCATCCATGTGGTCTTTTATTAAACGTTCCAGTATCTTCCTAGCTATAGAAGTTAAACTAACAGGTCTATAGTTACTTGGTAAAGACTTTGTTACCTTTTTAAATATAGGCACCACATTGGCTCTACGCCAATCCAGTGGTACTATTCCTGTCATTAATGAGTCCCTAAATATTAGATACAGTGGCTTTGAAATTTCAGAGCTCAATTCTTTTAGGATCCGTGGGTGGATGCCATCTGGTCCAGGTGCTTTATCCACCTTTATTCTGTCTAAATATTTCTGGACCATATCACTTTTGAGCAATTGTGGATTTGAGGCTGTGTCACTCCCACCCCCATTATGGACATGAGCTCCCCCATGCTCCATTGTATACACAGAGCTGAAGAAAGCATTTAATAAATTTGCCTTCTCTTTGTCCTCAGTCACCCACTCTAGATTATTTTGTAAAGGGCCTACATGCTCAGACTTGACCTTTTTACTATTAATATATTTAAAGAAATTGTTGGGATTTGTCCTACTATCTTTTGCAATCTTTCGTTCATTTTGAATTTTTGCATCCTTGATTTCCTTTTTACATATTCTATTATATTCTTTGTAACATTTAAACGACACTAGTGTTTCTTCATTTTTATATTTTTTAAAAGCTATTTTCTTATTGTTTATAGCTTTTTTAACTTTGACCGTGAGCCACATAGGTTTTATTTTTAGCCTTTTAAACTTATTGCCCATGGGAATATGCTTTGCAGTGAGGTTCCAAACAGTCTTTTTGAAGAATTTCCATTTCTGTTCTGTGCCCATTGATGCCAATATTCTCTACCAGTCTAAGTCCTGGAGAGCAGCCCTCATCCTTGGAAAATTAGCTCTCTTGAAATTAAGTGTCTTTATCTTTCTTGTATGTATTTCTTGCTTATAGTTAACATTAAATGAAATCATGTTATGATCACTGCTACTCAGGTGTTCCTTTATCTGCATGGTTTGAGATTACCAGGTCCAACAGAGCATCATTCCTAGTTAGGGCCTCAATAAACTGGACCATAAATTTGTCCTGCAATAGGTTTTTAAATTTTTGTCCTTTAACTGTCCCAGAAATTTTATTATTCCAGTCAATTTCTGGGTAGTTAAAATCCCCCATTATTATCACCGTCCCAGCCCTTGCAGCCCTTTCCATCTGTGCAAGGAGCTGAGTCTCCACCTCCTCGTTAACATTGGGTGGTCTATAACAAACTCCAATGATTAACTTTGAACTACGCACATCTGTATGCAGTTTCACCCATAATGCTTCAGCTTCACCACACTTTGTGTGGCTTTTTACTATGTGCTAAAGGTAAACAGCTATTCAAACTAAAGGTGCCTATAATGTTCGCGGCGGCGGCTTTGTGTATACGGCGGCGGGGTCGGCTCTGCATATACGGCGGCGGCGGCGGGGGGGTAAAGTATTCTATTTGGGTATCGGGGGTATTTGCGGGAGTACAAGTACTCCTACAAATACTCGGTATCGGTCCCGATACCGATAATGGTATCGGTATCGGGACAACCCTAATCTTTATGCAATTCCGACGCACAAAAATCCTATGCATGCTCAGAATCAATTTGACGTCTGTTTGGTGTTCGGAATTTCCGATAACATTTGTGTGACCGTGTGTATGCAAGACAAGTTTGAGCGAATAATCTGTCGGAAAAAAAATCCATGGTTTTGTTATAGGAATGTCCGATAGCGTGTACGCGGCATTAGGATAAAAAATGTCTGACAAGGCTGGCCCAGATGTGTATTTCTGTGGAAACATTAAAGGAGTTGTAAAGGTACAAGTTTTTTTACCTTAATGCATCCTATGCATTAAGGTAAAAAAACATCTTACAGCACCGCCCCCCCCCCCCCCCCCCCGAGGCCCCGTTGTACTTACCTGACCATTCGAAACTCCCGGGCGCGTCCACGTCGTCCTCTTCGGTTCCCAGCCTGGCCGTCGATTGACTAGGCTGGGCGGATTGATAGCAGCGCAGCCATTGGCTAGCGCTGCTGTCAATCAGAGCGGATGACGCGGCGCCCGGGGGGCGGAGCCGAGTGATACAGTCGGCGGCTATGGCCGCCGCTGTATCACGGGAGCGCGCTCGCAAAAGATTTCCTCCGTGCGAGCGCTCTCGCATGAAGAGGGAACGCTTTTGTGAGGAGGAGCCCAGACAGCCGCCGAGGGACCCCAGAAGACAGCTTTCAGGGCCCCTCTGTGCAAAACGAACTGCACAGTGGAGGTAAGTATCACATGTTTGTTATTTTTTTTTTTAAAAAGCCCTGACTTTAGTGTCCCTTTAACGTGTGCACTCGTCTGGGGCTAGGACTTTCGGTAAACGTACTATGCATTCTGCAAGGAGCTATGTAATATTTCAGTGCTTCTTACATAGAATATTGCTTTTATTTGCTGTTCTTCTTCTGTGCTTCAATGAGGAAAAATCCTCAGCTTTTGATTCTTTTACATAAAATTCTTCTTAAGTTCCAAAAATGAGCAAGTTGCTACATTAATTTTCTTGATATCCCCATGTTAGTTCCTGGTCAACCCAAGACAGCCACAAAATGTCAATATTTCCTTTTTGGATAGCTACAGAATTGTGTCTCACTGGACCTCCAATGTGTGGCTTCCACAAAAGATGCAGAGACGACACCCAATGTGTTTCATTACTGAATGTCATACTCATGTATTGTTTTCATCTGCTCATTAGCTCACATTCTGTAATGTACACCGCCCATGGTTCATGCTGGCCGAACTCCATCATATTGGAAAGTAATTTCATGTATTATTAATTTGATTTATATTTATTATCTATTCCAGTTTTTTCTGGTTCATTTTCCAAATGTATATGGTATACTATGGTACAGTATAAATGTACAAGCTGCCTACAAATTCCAGCTCATACTTTAAATCTCTGGCTTCCCAGTCTGCTGCTTAGTGATCTGAGGTTCCAGAGCTGGTGATGCTGTTCTCCTCTATTTGTGTTTTTAGACATGTTTTTATAGGCTTGCTAAAATAAAAGTGATTTTACTAGACGTGCGGCCAACCAGAATCCTTTTTGCTCATTGGAATCTGTGATGGATGGGACAAGCACCTGGTCTGTGTGATAGTGGAGGTGGAAATGGGAGACGTTCCACTTAAACTTAAGTGTTATGCCGCGTACACACGCTCGGAATTTCCGACAACAAATGTTCGATGGGAGCTTGTTGTCGGAATTTCTGACCGTGTGTAGGCTCCATCAGACATTTGCTGTCAGAATTTCCGACAACAAAAATTTGAGAGCTGGCTCAAATTTTCCAACAACAAAAGTTGTTGTCAGAAAATCCGGCATGTGTACGTAATTCCGAAGCACAAAATTTCAAGCATGCTCAGAATCAAGCAGAAGAGCCGCATTGGCTATTGAACTTCATTTTTCTCGGTTTGTCGTACGTGCTGTACCTCACCGCGTTCTTGACGTTCGCAATTTCAGAAAACATTTGTGTGATCGTCTGTATGCAAGACAAGTTTGAGCCAACATCCGTCGGAAAAAAAAATCCAGTTTTGTTGTCGGAATGTCTGTAAACAGCATTAGTATGTGTTTTTGGAAGGAAATTTAGTTGTCACACTGTAGTCAGTATAGCTGTATTTTTGGATAAGGTAAAAGCATAGATTACCTCACGTTATACTCACTGAGCTGTGATTGTTTGGCTGGGTGTGCTCTGTTTGTGTTCTGCTGCTGCTAGTCTGCTTGATAACTCTCTCTGTATCCAGGTAACTTGAATAGTTTCTTGATGATAGATGTTGTGTTATGCAGATGGCAGCATGAATATAGAGGCAGCTCCAGGCCAATACTAGAGAGGGAAGCTATGAATGCATGCTGGGAGACTGTACTGATTCTGGGAGCACACAGAGTTCTGGGTCTTGTTCCAGAGTGGAGGAGTCCAGCCTAGGGGGCATGCTGCCCTCCCAGGCCGAAGCTGCGGTTAGAGACGCCTCAGGTGGGCGGCTTGAGGGGAGGAATGCTAAGACCCAGGTGCTTAGAAGAAGCGATGGGGAGCTGCCTGACAAAGATCTGTCTGGTATCACTGGAGGATATCACTTGGAAGATTGGAAATAGGCTACTATCTGTCCTTGGGCCTTATGATTACAGACACTGAGAATTCCTGTCTCTAGCTACCCCTCTCTGCCGTATAGTCAGCTGTGGGTCTGTTAAAGGGGACAGATAATTTCCTATTTTCTCTTGTGGCTCTAACTATTACTACTTAGGCTGAAGTCTACTGGTTGTTTCAAACCTTTATTAAAGCTTTCTCATAAAGGGTCCTCAAGTTGTACATTTTATCTTTGGAGTATTCCAACCATATCCAAGTTCTGCAAAAATAAAAACCACTAAAACAACATCCCTTAGACTGGGTGTTAGAGAAAGAGTGAATGAGCCTGTTGTTTGCCTGGCTGTTTGGGAAGACCTGGACAGTAATCCAGCGGGTCCTATGGGAGTAGCTCTACACATGTTTTTCTGAAACTGGGCTGTGCACAGGGATATAGCCATACTTAAACGGAAAAGGGCCTTCGTCAAACTGTTCCATCAAGGTTGTTAGCTTACAGTTGTTCAAAATATATTCATATTCTGTAGTATTTACTGTACCATTCATTGGAAACACCTGGATGCAATTTGGGGGGTGTCCACATACATTTTTGGCATATTGATATGTGTGATGGTCAGGTCTTCACACATTTTTGGCCATGAAGTATCACAGAGAAAAATAATACAAAGACAAATAATTGCCCATTCAAAAATAAAACTAAATGTTGGCAATATCAACTTTAGAGAATGCAGTTTCAAGAAACTGTTCTTTAAGCATAAGTTCATCTCTTGGATTGTTACACTCGTATATACGGCCCTGACTCCCTGGCTTAAAGTGCTTTGTGACGAGTGGACAGAGTAAGGATAGATACCCCGCCTGCGAGGGACAAAGACATTGCTAGGGAGAGGTTCCTGATGAGGAGGGTAAATGTAGGGTTGCATCTCTTCTGTAAATTCTCTTGATTGGGACCTGACGGCCATGCCACATATGGTCCCCTCTCAACAGACACTGTCATTCTGGCTGGAATCTGTTCCTGTCTGCTGCAGAATTGTGAGTGTGCCTGGCTGGGTTGGCCTTCCCCAGATGTGTTCTGAACTGTTACTGCATTTCTTCAATACACGTTTTATTGCATCAGCCTGTGTGAATTATTGTCTCCACACCAGGCTGCACCCCACCTACACGCACAGCTGCGTCATTCATTTACAGAGATCGGGGAATGAAGAAACTACATGTCCCATCTGCAACCACAACAGATGGCTTGCAGTGGACTGGGAGGGCCCATTCACAAATACTCCAGATTTCTAACAGAAAGCAGCACTTACTGTACAGATGTATGAGCAGAAAGCTGGAGGACTGGTCTGTAGGAGCCTGACATTGCACCCACAATCATAGGTGCAATGTTTTGCAGGCTCCTAGGGGAATAATAAAAAAAATCAATATGTGCATTTATTATTTTTTCCCTAAAGGTGAACTTAGCCTTTAAATATCATAATTGTAAGACCTGTGTCACAAATTGCATGTAAGACCTGGAGCCAAAGCAGAGCGGGGAAGTTGACCCCTTTTCCCTTTTCTTGACATGAAGATGGAGGCTAAGTTAGGGTCACCAGACATCCCCGGTTTCCCGGGACCAAGTCTGTCCCCGGTTTTGCCGCCAGATTGGATGTGAACAGGAGCTGGGGTAATTTCAAAGACACTCAGTGCAGAACTAAAAAAAAATCTGAATTACACCCCCCCCCCCCCCCCGTTTCGCGCGCTCCTACGAGCTTAAGGGGGTATTTTTTATCTGTGCCCCTTTCTGATGATCATGTGCTGGTTGGAGTGGAGAAAATATTTCTTACGTTTTGGATGCATGCCCATTCAGCTCCGCTCGCATGCTCTTCTGCCATGGCTCAAGTCCCGGCCAGCCCCCTGCCTTCTTATCTCCTTGCCTCCCTGGCCGAGTGATCTTCCTCCACCCAGTAGTAGCCGAGGCCCGGAGAGTAAGACTTGGCAGGCTGTGAGGCGGGCAGCGGTGGCGACGGACATTGAGTACTAGTAAAAAAAAAATATGTCCCAGGATTCAATTTTAAAAATCTGGTCACCTTAGGCTAAGTGATAGTTAGCCGGTGTTCCACCTGAGACTTCCTCACAGGAACTTGGACTTTGCTTTCAAGTCATCCAATAGGTCATTCACAAACATGGATAGATGTACAGCAGGTTGAAGATCTGGCTGCTTGAAACAGGAACTGGGAGTACTGAAAATATTACAAGTAGTGGCACTAAACTGTAAACTAGACTAGCAAAATAACAGATTAGTGCATTGGATTGTAATGAGTCAACTGCAGCAGGCTCTAATGCAGTGACTTCAGTAGACTGAACTATAGGGACCATACTGAGGGAAATTTACCTGTCAGGACAGCTTCAGGGAAGATCTGCAAATGCACCAATAGGCAGAACAAGAATCGTTGCTAGCAGGTTATATCGGCACACGTGTTTGCATGAAAATGCATGAGAACACATTGCACAAATTTCTGCATGTGTAGAATGAAGTTGATGGATGAAATTTTGTAAAGTCTCTGCCACAGACCTTCCTACAGATGGAGGTATGTTCAGTCCAAAATCCTCTCAACACAGGATTTAGCCCCCTGGATCTCTCCCAATTAACTTCTTGTAAACTTAGAACTGACATGCGACCATCATTCAGCCTTTCAATAATGGTGCCTCCTTCGATGAAGTTCAAGGCCTCTCCTGAGATACCAGCCTCGTGCTTCATCGAGTGGCTTCCTCCCTCAGGACAGCACAGGACCACTCCGCAAATGTAGACCCAGTCTGACTACCGGGCCTACTTAGATCACAACCCCGGAGCAACGTGGTCTCAGAGCCAGGAACACATAAAGGCGCACCCCCGGCCAGGAGGGCCACTCACGGGGGTGGTGGGACGACAGACCAGCGATCGTCAACCCTGGTCCAATGGCGTCTGTCCCTTAAATACTCCTCCCCAGCATGCACAGCAGGACGATCAACCCCCACTGATTGGCTGCCGAAAGGGAACACCCAAAACACCTTGATCTAACTGCTGCCACCCTTGGCCTGGGGTGGTAACGGCACCCCAGACAACAATAGTGGTTACTCACAGTAAAGCCATGGCCCAACATTTGGAAAAATCATACTGTCTTAGTCAACTAACTCTCAGACTACCATCTAAATTTAAAGCAGCGCCGGCTAAAAAGTAGCAGGCCGCTACACACACATACAAGGTGCATAAACGAATATACCCCCACCAGGACATTGTATTCTAACAGCAGTACCCACTGCTGTCGAAATGCACTCATCTGCAGCTGCTGATTGAGGTAAGACTTTCCAACATGTTACTTTAGCAGAAGGCAATGCCTGGGGCTAATCTAAAAAACAAAAAGGGGTTGACTAATTTGTGCAGATGAGTATAGGAGAGGCTTTAGAATTTTAGCTGTTCACATGGTAGCTTGAGTCTCCTTTTCATGTTTGACTGGAGTATACCTTTAAATTTAGTTACAAATCTCTTTTACTTCTACACTCTTGCTGGAACCTCCAGAGTAGTTGCATCCAAGATATACTAAAAACTGCATCAACCACAAGCATTAGTGAGAGATCACTGTGAACACGGATATCAGGTTTAATGTAACTCTTTATGGATGGGCTGATTTATATACTTACAGAAGAAAGCTTTGTGTAACTTTCCTGTAACTTATCATAACTTATTCTGTGAAGGCTTCTTTCCAAACAGCACAGATGCACACCCTGTGCTTAAAGTGACCTATTTCAGAGATCATAGTACTCTCTCTGACAATGCCTTCATCTGATTTTTTTGTCCAGGAGGATGGAGCCATCTTTGTTCAGACATCATCCAGGTCACCCTCAGCTTCCTGAACTGAAATCCTTACCCAAAGATGACACAATTATGCAAATCCAAATGCCTGTTGCCGTCTGAATAGCGGGGGAGAGGAGACTGGGGAAATTCTTCCCTTTGCCTGCAGAAGACTGTTAGAAACATCTCAGCTTTCAATAATAAAAAGTTAGAGCTTTTTTGAAACTTTTTCCTAAATGCACTGAAATTTCAGAAGGAAATCGGCAGTGCCAAAAAAGTTTTTCTCCTAGTACAGGTTCTCTTTACATGTCAGCTGCATGTTTGTGGAAAGTTTGCAAAGCACACATAAGTGTTGGGGGGAGGTGGGAAAGGCACATCTATTATACTGTATTAGCCAGCTCTGCATGTCTACTTGTGTTAGGTTTGTGCACAAGTTCTATTACTAAAAGAGGCGCTGTGAAGATTCAGATACTCAGGCCGCGTACACACGTACGAGAACCTCGTTGGGCTAAACCCATCGTTCCACCCGACGAGGTTCTCGGCCGGCCGTCGAGTTCGTCGACCAGGCTGTCGAAAAAGGCGCCGAGTCATTAGTCCCGATGGCCCGTCGAGGAAATAGAGAACCTGATCTCTATTTTGGCTCCATGCCTCGCTCGACAGTTTGCTCGGCGAAAACGTACACACGATCGAGCTTCTCGGCAGAATATGGATCCCAGCGAGCTTCTCGCTGGATTATGCCGAGAAGCTCGGTCGTGTGTACGGGGCCTTACAGGCCACCCAGTGCATCAGACCAATTATGTGGTTGACATCTGACATTGACTAGGGCATATAGATACATGTGACCTTCAATGACGTTCAAACACACCCTAAAAATTCTGCAGGACTTAGTTTTACAAAAATATGCCTCAAATCTAAGTGAAATTAATGTTTATACACTATATAGCTAAATGCATGTAAACACCCTTCTAAAATATTGAGTTCAAGTGCAGAAACCATCTCCATAAAGACAAGGTTTAATGAGTTGTTGTGACAGAACTTGAGTGACCTGCACAGAGCCTTGACTTCAGTCCTATTTAACACCTTTGGGACGAATTGGAAAGCCAGATCCTCTTAATCAGTATTACTACCTGACCTCATAAATGAGAACAAATTCCCAAATACCTCCCCGCAACACAATGTTGTGGAAAGCCTTCCCTGAAGAGTAGACGTTATTATAATCATGGCAATGGTTTTGGAATAGGATGTCCAAGGATCTCCTATAGAATGCTGATGATGATCATGTGTCCTCAAACATTTAATCGAATGTGTATATAAGTTACTTTTTTATGTGTTTTTTTTTTTTGCTAAAATTCTTCCTTAATTGCTTTGGCAAAGTATGTTTGAATGTCAACAAAGCCAATTGTGGCTCCCCTTAAGCCCAACACTTTGGTAGAACATGCTTTTTTACCTACTGAATATCGCCGTCAAATTTTGGCGGAAATAAGTTCCATATTACAAGCTATTTTTGCTGAATTCAGCGCGATGAGCAATTCCTACTTGGTATTAAAACTCCAGCAACATTCCCAAATAATGTCCCCATAAGCCCCGATGCCTGAGAGGGCCAAGTTTTATTCCAGAGTCATTTTATTCCAGAGTCCAATCATCGCTAACAGCGGTTTGTCTGATTAAAGAGATGTTACATGGTCAAAGACGCTAGAGCAGGGTGTGCCCGCGCGTCCTTGTATGAACATTAATAAGCGTGATTCATTCTGGCTGGATCGGACCCCCGTCGTCGACTTCCAGGAATAAGTGGGTTCTGATGTCCAAAGAGTTAAACCTGAACCTCAGGGAAGAGAAACGCAATCCACGCAAAACAATAAGATGAGAGTTTGGAAAAGTTCTCATGGAAACTGAGCCCAAACTCTTAAGACCTCTCTGCTTCCAATATTCTTCCAGAGCTGTTTTTCTTTTTCTCAAAAAAAAAAAAAAAGTCACATCTTTAGAGTGTTTATTTTTCCAAAACGTTATATGGAAATTGTGTTAACTTAATAAGCTAAAAATTTTACTTGTGTAGCAAGAAAATCTTCGCCCTGAATCCAGCTTTTGTCTTTCGTGTACAATATTGTTATTATTGACCTATAGCGCTGACATTGTACAAAAATAAAGAGGAGAAGGCAGGAACACAGGGGCTGTAACAGCCTCTCTCCGACAGCGCCGCGAGGTTCAACCTTGAAGGGTTTAAAATTTGCGCACGTCATTTGGTGCTCTGTAATGACTGAAGAGCCTCTGCCTTCCAAGAACAGCAAACTCACCCCAAAAATAGCATATGTTAAATGTTCATGTTAAAATGAAACCGCCGTGAAAAAAAACAAAAATGGGGCAGAGGAAAAGTTCAGATAAAGGTGCAATTTAACTAAAAGAATTGAGACAATTTCCATCGTTTTCATTTAAGGTGTAACTCTGGCCAGACTGTTTCTTTGTTGGATGGGGAGATGAAGAGTTATGCCATGTACACACGATCGGTTAAACCGATGAGAACGGTCTAATGGACCATTTTCATCGGTTAACTGATGAAGCTGACTGATGGTCAGTCGTGTCTACACACCATTGGTTAAAAAAAAATATTGTGTCAGAACGCGGTGACGTAAAACACAACGTCATGCAGAAAAAATGAAGTTCAATGCTTCCAAGTATGCGTCGACTTGATGCTGAACATGCGTGGATTTTTAACTGATGGTCGTGCCTACAAATGATGATTTTTTTTGCTATCGGTTAGGTATCCATCAGTTAGATTTAAAACAAGTTTGCTTTTTCTTAACCGCTGGATAAATAACCGATGGTGCCCACACACGATCGGTTTGGACCGATGAAAAGAGTCCATCAGACCGTTCTCATCGGTTTAACTGATCGTGTGTACGCGGCCTTGGGGACTGAAATATTTATTTTGTCGTTCTGTTGAAAAGAGCCCCCTTCACTTGCTGCCCGGTGACAATAGGCAGAAATTGAGAGGGAATTTATCCAATAAGAACAAAGACAATGTAAAACGACACATACATTTTGGCTAGAACCCCATTATAAATCGTATTTTTTTTTTATCAGATTGGATTCTTTTTTTGGAGTCAGTCAAAAGCTAAGGCTTGCCATTTTTGTGCTGTGTCATGTTTGCTGTGGTTATTCCCCGCTATCACCACCATGATTGCTAAAATGTATTTTCCCTTCCCCGATTCCTCTTTTTCCCTCCTCATTAACATGCTAATGATTTTATTTTTTTATTTTTTATTGTTTCCATTTTTATTACATTTGTTATTTTCAATTTCCAGCGACATCATCTTTGGGTCTCTTTGGTTCTCCATGCAATGGAGACTGGTTCTGGAACTGATCATGGCTGGAGGAAGGGGCCAGTATGGTGCTGTACAGCTCCCTGAAAACATCACAGCACTCTGACCTAAAACCTCGCTCAAGAGCCCTCTGATGCAAGCAGTGGAAGCAATTACCCAATTATAAAAATGCCTTAAAGGGGTTGTAAAGGTTTGTGTTCTTTCACCTTAATGCATCCTATGCATTAAAATGAAAAAAACACCTCGCTGCCACGGGCCCCACAGCCCCCGGTTTTACTTACTAGAGCGCATTCACCTGGTCTGCGCGTTCCTCGGCATCCTCTTCTCCACTGAGTCTCTGCGTTAATTGGATAGATTGATAGCAGCACAGCCATTGGCTCCTGCTGCTGTCAATCAAATCCAATGATGTGGCCGCCGGGGGGCGGGACCGAGATATACACTCTGTATCTATGGACGCAGAGTGTATGAGACGGGAGCGCGCCCGCAAGAGAGCTTCCTGAGGGGGTTAGCTCTTGCGGGGAGGAGCCAAGAGAAGTGATTTAAAAAAATATATATTCAAGTGCTAACTCGTGCTAAAAAGTCCCTTCAGTTGTTAGAGGGTGGCTATGATTGTTCTCCATGGTCCCACTGTATGTTGGATTGTAAACACCCTCTCTTGCTTGCAGGGCCGTTTGAAGGAATTAGGGGGCCTCAAGAAAAATGAACATGGAGGCCCTCCCCCAGTGCAGAGACCCCCGTAGTGCAGAGCCCCCCCCCCCTAGTGCAGAGACCCCCCTCCCTAATTCAGTACCTCAGGCTCAGATGCTGACTGGGACGCTCAGACAGCCGGCGGCCGTGAGAGGAATCACAATAGCTGCCTCGAGTCTCCCTGCAGCTGCTTCAGTCACGGAGGGGTGGGGGGTCGCAGACCTGACAATCCCCAGTTTGTGCCCCCCCCCCGGTAAGACACTGCCGGCCGGGTCCCGAGCGGTACAGGAGATTCAGTGTCCTGTTCCCGGCCGGACTGACAGGAAGTGAGCACTTCCTGTCAGTCCGGCCGGGAACAGGACACTGAATCTCCTGTACCGTGCGGTACTCATCCGGACTGACAGGAGGAGCTCGGCTACGCTACAGCATGGGAAGGGGAAGTTGGGGGCCCCCGGCCAGCTCGGGGCCCCAAGCAATTGTTTTCCTTGCCTGTCCTGTAGCGACGGGCCTGCTTGCTTGCTTCCATGTTGGATTGAGTACCATGGACTATGGGATTTGTAATGTGCATCGAGCTGTGCACATGACCGAAACTGACAAGCACTGCTTATTTAAAGCAAAAGGTAAGCGGGAAAAGGGAGAGGTTTGGGAGTACTCAGAGAACATTCCAAGGAGGCAGAAAAACACAGCAAGAAACGGTTTTATGTTTTTCATGATTACAGGGCCATTAAGTAGTGTATGTGTATGGATAGCTTTTGGAAAACATGGATATAGTTTACTTTACTCTGATGCCGCGTACACACGATCGGAATTTCCGATGGAAAAAGTCTAACAGACTTTTTCCATCAGATATTCCGATTGTGTGTAGCCCCATAGGAGTGTTTTCCTCGGAAATTCCAATGAATTCCATCAAAGTTTAGATATAGACCATGTTCTATTTTTCTCCGTCGGAATTGTGATGTGATTCGGCTGGGCAAAGGCCTGATCGTGTGTACTCGGCATTATAAGTCAGCACATTTAAAAAAGTGATTGAAGTCTGCTTGAATTATATTATACAATACTGATGCTGTGTATTTTGACATGCTAGCAGGCAAGTTAATAGGAGGTCCACTTTAAGGCCGTGTGTAGCAGAATCGCAAGATTTTGGCCACAATTCCGGAAAACAATAAAAATGTGCCAAAATGTGCAATGCACATTTTGGTGCCATTCATTGTTAACAGTAGCCCAAATGCAATAAACAAATGGGTGTCTTGTCTTGCAACAAAAAAAACACACATGTAAAAACACGCCATTAAAAAACATGCCAAAGTCAGCTCAAAACAGACCATTTTGTAGAATGGTGTCGCTTTAAAAACACGAAAACATGCAAGAAAAACTTGACGCTCCTGCTTTGCTCAGAAGTGAAGGGAAGTGCATTGTTCGTTAATTATACCATAAGGCCTCGTACACACGACTGGTTTCCTCAACAGAATCCATCAAGAAACTTGGTGGCAGCGCTTTTTTGCAGAGGAAAACGGTCGTGTGTATGCTTTTTATTGAGAAAACTGTAGAGAAACTCGACGAGGAAAAAAGAGAACAAGTTATGGAGAAAGGATAGAGAAAGGAGGACACCCCTATGAAAAGGAGCATTTATTTAACCAGATCTATGCATTAGAATGAAAAAATAGTACATTTTTAGTAAGTGAGTGATTTGGGTTTTACAGGACACATAGGCGCTATGAAAAAGGTATTCCAAATAGTACTACAAATCTCATCATCTCTTGGTGTACAGATGCTGTTTGTATACCCCGGAGCATGCAGTATCTTAGCAGCGGGTGTCCCTTGCCAAGGCGCTAATGCCTCTGTGGTCGTGGATAGTGAGAAGGTACCTCTCTCACTTTGATTTGAAAATTCAGCTGCCCTCAGGGGGCTTGTTTAAGAATTGCAAATTTCAAGATTTACGGAGTGACTGCGTGAGGGAAACAAACACTGAGCAAGACAGACGTGAGGCTGGGTTTTATTGAGGCCACATCGAAATATACTGATTAGAGATGACAAATTTGCAGAAAATAAGGAAGAGATTGTACACACAGCGAGGAAAACTGCGGGGTGGGATTCAAAGCTGAGTCACACGGAAGTGTATATGTTGTAAGCATGTATATAGATATATGAGCATTTAAGGACAATCAAGCATAACATCTGCCTGCAAAGCTCAAATATACCCCCCCCCCCCCCCAATGACTAAATTCAGGTGATTCAGGTGTTTACAGTGAAGAGCATAGTTATCATTACAGAAAATATTTGTGCACTTCCAATCTGGTGGTAACGGTTTCAGAAAGGCTCTTTTCTGTTCCAGCATGGCTATGACCAGGTGTGGAGCACTGTTAATTTTGACATCAAATTTCGATTTAGTTTTAGTCATAGTCTTTTGACTTTAAGCGGATCTCCACCCTAAAGTGAAGATCCGCTGATCGGAACCCTCCCCCCTCCGGTGTCACAATTGACACCTTTCAGGGGAGGGGGGTGCAGATACCTGTCTAAAGACAGGTATCTGCAACCACTTCCGGCCCGCAGTCTCGGGTAAAAGACGGGTTTTTTGGCGACATCCCGTCGCCCCCCCGTTGTGTGCTGGGAACTCTCAGCTCCCAGCACACAGCGGGAGCCAATCGCCGGGCGCAGCGCGACTCGCGAATGCGCCGTAGGGAACCGGGCAGTGAAGCCGCAGCGCTTCACTTCCTGGTTCCCTCACCGTGGATGGAGGGGGGAGCAGCAGGGTGACGAGCGATCGCTCATCCTCTGCTGCGGACGCCGCTGGACTCCAGGACAGGTAAGTGTCCTAATATTAAAAGTCAGCAGCTGCAGTATTTGTTGCTGCTGGCTTTTAATATTTTTTTTCTAGTGGGCCATCCGCTTTAAATGCCATTTTAGTTTTAGTTGACTAAAATCTCCAGAACATTTTAGTCAACTAAAATCTCCAGTACCCACCTGAACTTCTGCTTTCCTCAGAGCTCTGCCTGTCTGTTAAAGCCCCAGCCCCCTGACTCTATCGGCAAGCTGTATTGGCTGAGACACGCAAGCTCTCTCTGTCTGCCTGCTGCCTGGCAGTTCTGGAACAATGCCATGCAAACCACAGAAGAGCGACTCCTCTGTCACATTTGTGTCTGTTTGGATGTGACGTGGTGAGTGTTTCCCCTCCCAACAAGGTAGCAGTGCTTAGCACTGTGTAAAATAACAGCCTCCCCAGACAATCCAGTTCTCTGCCCTGTGCATTCCCTCACGCCCATTTACTTTCCCGTCCCCACTTGCAGGTCACCTCCCCATCCCCAAAGTATAATGCACCCTGCCCTGTATACTCCCTCACTTCCATTTACTTCCTCATCCTCACTTGCAGCCTGGCATTATAGCCCATAGAGTTTACAGTTTTTTGTTTGTTATTTTATATATATATATATATATATATATATATATATATATATATATATATATATGTAGCGCCCCCTTTCTTTCAGAAAAGGCGCTACGCTAAAGGTAGTGGGAGAGTTATGTTGTTCCCACTCCTAATTTTGCTAAATTGGGCTGCTGTCAGCCCTGAATTATCCTGTGGGTCATTCTGTGCTCCAGAGAAGTAGTTCCATCTCTGGGGGGCAGGTGGTGCCAGAGGGATTCAGGCAGAGCCACTTTTCCCCAACAGCCAATTGGAGGAGTTTTCTGGGGGGGGGGTATATCTGTGGCAGACGCTATTTTTCAGGGTTCTTTGCGGGTTCCAGGTGCGGCACCCACCTTCAGGGTGTGCGCACCCAACGGACCCCGGCGATATGGCCTACCAGGAGTTCTCTGCTGATGCTAAAAGGGGCCCTAGCGCCTTGCTGGGGGGTTTCCCTTCTACTGAAGAGATCCTAAGCTGTGTGCTGTTCAGTGGGGGATCGGCTTGAGGAGAACCCGGAGGCAGGTGATCCAAAAGGGCTTGAACGAACCACCGGGGATCTGGTTGCCAGGAACTGACAGATAACCATAGACTGTCAGCTGGTGACCCCTACTGAAAAGATAACTTTCTGGGAGGATTCGCTCTACAGTTCACCATTGGGCCTGTGGCAGAGGTCTTCATCTTGAAACACTAAATTCAACTAGAGCCAAGTCAGTGAGAGACTTGTTCCTCCCAGCAACCTTAAGTGGCGCTCCGGCTGCCAGGCTTGTGGCAGAAGTCTGACCCACTCTGGCTAGAGTGGCGACAAACTGTTTTACTACAGAAAGCAGGACTGCTTTCTCTTCATCCAAGCCTGATACCACAACGTTCTCTCCTTTAATCAACCTTTTTTCTCTACCTCATGTTGATGTTGGTCGTGTTGGACCAGGAAATAAAGCATTCAGAAAACTTCAGCGGCAGGTTTGGACATTCTCTTATTGCTCTGCTCACTGCAATCACCCCTAGACAACATATAATGGTAACTTAATACGCCGATCCCAAATCAACCAGCGGCTCCTGAGGGGGTATCGCTACATATATGTGTGTGTAAGTATATATATATATATATATATATATATATATTATATATATTATATATATAGTAAAGCGTTACTAAACCCAGTATGAAAATAGTTAATCCCCCCAAAGTGCCCACAGCTTATAAGTCTTTTTTTTTTTTTTTATATTGCCACTATATACCTTTTTGGCTGATCTGTATACCACGGTCAGTGATAAATTTAAAAGTTTCTCTGTTGCTGAGAGTTCAGGTAGGCGGAGATTTGCACTTCAGCCTGTATATACGCCCACATGTTTGATGCCAACATTATGTGACCTGGCTAGCTCTGAGGCGGTGTACACACGACCGAGGTTCTCGCTGGAAGCTGCATTCCAGCGAGGACCTTGGCCGTGTGTACGCTCTCGGCGAGCATCCCGTCGGGAAGCCCGTCGAGCAGAAATAGAGAGCACGCTCTCTATTTGCTCGACGGCCCGCCTGGATGAATGGTTGCCATTCCCGACGGGCGGGTCGCCGATTTCGACGGCCGGCAGAGAACCTCGACGGGCGGAACGATGTGTTTCTGCCCGTTGAGGTTCTCTGCCGTGTGTACACGGCCTGAGAACAAGTAATTTTTCTCTCCAGCATAAATGACACAACTGAGCATGTGCAGGTTGGCTACTCTGCATGTGTTAGCTGGCTTTTCCCAGATAGACAGTGCGGGGAGGGGAGGATCTATGCATACAGAATAAAACAGTATTTTTTCCACAATGCAAAGGATTAACCCCTTAAGTTCCACAGTAAGTATAACAAGTATGCTATGCTACATATACAGACAGATTTCACTGTTGTGGGGTTAGTAACACTTTAAAGTTGCACTTCTGTTTGTTAAAAAGCAGTATTTTTGTTTGTTTATGAAATATTATTTTATTTATGAAGACACTATGAATCACAATGGTTAAATCTGTGTCTGCAGTGCATGTTCAAACTTAATACCACAAATAAAGTGTTATTCGATTTTTACCCCAGGAGTATATAATGGTTTGGAAACTCTAGAGAAATGCTTAACCACTTCAGCCCCAGAAGGTTTTACCCCCTTCCTGCCCAGGCGAAATTTCAGCTTCCGGCACTGCGTCGCTTTAACTGACAATTGCGCTGTCGTGCGACATGGCTCCCAAACAAAATTGGCGTCCTTTTTTCCCCACAGATAGAGCTTTCTTTTGGTGGTATTTGATCACCTCTGCGGTTTTTATTTTTTGCTCTATAAACAAAAATAGAGCGACAATTTTGAAAAAAAAATGCAATATTTTTTACTTTTTGCTGTAATAAATATTCCCCAAAATATATGAAGAAAAAAATGTCCTCAGTTTAGGCCGATACGTATTCTTCTACCTATTTTTGTAAAAAAAAATCGCAATAAGCGTTTATCGATTGGTTTGCGCAAAATTTATAGCGTTTACAAAATAGGGGATAGTTTTATGGCATTTTTATTATTTTTTTTTTTTACTAGTAATGGCGGCGATCTGCGATTTTTTATTGGGACTGCGACATTATAGTGGACACATCAGACAC
Organism: Rana kukunoris; assembly: GCA_029574335.1. Classification (NCBI taxonomy): domain Eukaryota; kingdom Metazoa; phylum Chordata; class Amphibia; order Anura; family Ranidae; genus Rana; species Rana kukunoris. The sequence goes on along the minus strand of CM056051.1, from coordinate 425,587,806 downwards.
TTTTGTGACATTTTTGTGACCAATCACATTCATACAGTGAACAGTGCTATAAATATGCACTAATAACTGTATAAATCTGACAGGCAGGGAAGGGGTTAACCACTAGGGGGCGGGGAAGGGGTTAAATGTGTATCCTAGTTTGTGTTCTAGCTGTAGGGGGAGGGGGGTGACTGGGAGAGGTGACCGATTGTGTCCCTATGTACAAGGGACACAGATCGGTCTCCTCTCTCCCTGACAGGACGTGGAGCTCTGTGTTTACACACAGAGCTCCACGTCCCTGCTCAGATACTGGGCAATGGCGGGTGCCCGGCGGAGATCGTTGATCCCTAGCGGCTTTAAAACACAGGACGTCATATGACGTCCTGTCAGAACAACAGAGCTATCTTGCCGCCGTCATTTGACGGTGGCTGGTAGACAAGTGGTTAAATAATGCATTACAATTTAACTAAGCCCATTCAATTTTAGTCAACTAAATTGTACAGGAGATTTTAGTTGACTAAATGAAAATTATAATTAATGTTCGTCATAGTATTCATCAATTTACTTAATTTATTTTCTTTCCGTTTTCGTCACTGAAAACATGCAGCTGATGAAAAGTATAACGAAATTAACATTGGTGTATAGGAACTTGAGTGGCCTGCACAGAGCCCTGATCTCAACCCTACTGAACACCTTGGGATAGAATTAGACTGCTGATTATGGATGTGATGGTCAGGTGTCCCTACAAGTTTGTCTATATTGGGCCAGATTCAGGTAGATGGGAGCATCTTTGCTCTGGAGTAACGCTTCTCATTTACGTTACTCTGCCGAAATTTTAGGAGCAAGTGCTGTTATTCATGAAGCACTTGCTCCTAAAGTTGCGGCAGCGCATCGCAAATGAGCCGGCGGAATTCAAATTGGGCGGGTACGGGGCGTGTACTATTTAAACTAAGCGCGATCCCGCGGCGAACGTACTGCGCATGCTTCGAGTGTCAATGCATCCCAGTGCGCATGCTCCAAATTCTGTCAGTGAACGTCAATGACGTCACATCCCCATTCATGAACGTTTTACGCAAGCGACGCAAATTTTTTTTTTTTCGACGCGATGACAACGGCTATACTTAACATAGGATACTCCACTAGGGGGCTGCTTTATCTTTACGTCGCGTATCGCTTACGGAAACGTCGGAAAGTCACTGCGTCGCGCCCGAAAACGATCGTGAATTTCCGATTCCCGCTGATTAACATATTTTTTCAGCGTAAATCAGCGGGAACGCCCCCGGCGCCATTTTTAAATTAAAGTTGCGATGCGATGGCGAAATTCAATTGCGCCGATCGCATCGGAACTCCAACCCGGCGTTCTTGTTTTCTGGTTACAGAAAACAGAAACGCCGGCTTAAAGTGACAGTTAGGCTGGAGTATCACTGATACTCCAGCCTAACTCTACCTGAATCTGGCCCATTGTATGTTTTTGGTGCAAAAATATTTATTGTGACACTGGCACAAATCACGGCTTGATTTATCATCATGATGGCCGTGTTTTCCCGTCCAACATTATTATCTGACCTTACAAATGCTCCTTTGGCTGAATGGGCAAAAAATGCCTATAGACACACTACAAAATCATTAAAGCGGAGTTCCACCCTTAAAATCATTTTTTTTCATTACATCCAGCATACTGGCGTCAGCGCCAGTATGCTGTTTTTTTGTTTTTTTTAATGCGCGTACTTACTGTATATCACAACATTGAATTCCAGGCGCACCGCGGAGTGTCGCTGCTATAAGGCGTCACGCCTTCCGGAAACAGCCGATTAGCATTCGGCTTTTACTCGGCGCCTGCGCACAGACCCAGGAGCTGACTGCGCAGGCGCCGTATATAGCGCGTCACGCCCTCCGAAAAAACCCGAACTAGGACCAGCTATTTTCGGCGCCTGCGCAGTCAGCTCCTGGGTCTGTGCGCAGGCGCCGAATGCTAATCGGCTGTTTCCGGAAGGCGTGACGCCTTATAGCGGCGACACTCCGCGGTGCGCCTGGAATTCAATGTTGTGATATACAGTAAGTACGCACATTAAAAAAAAAAAAAAACAGCATACTGGCGCTGACGCCAGTATGCTGGATGTAATGGAAAAAAGTGATTTTAAGGGTGGAACTCCGCTTTAAGAAAGTCTTACCAGAATGAAGCTTGTTATAGCTGTATTCTTGGCAACCCAATGTTAATGCCCATGCTTTTGGAATGGGATGTCCAACAAGCTTATATACAGTAGGTGTGATTTTTGGGTTTCCTCAAATAGCTGCACCAAATATGATTAGGGTGTCATGCAGACGTATATATAAAAAAAAAAATTAAACGTGAAGTCTCACAAGATGACACTTCATTTAACGATATGCACAACAGCAAGTTGCAACATGCTGTGGTGCATTGTGATGTTTTGTGGTTGCCTTAAACAGACATGCTGTATTTTGATGTAATGGTCTATATGGTGGCACATTGAAAATTACTGTTTTCTGTGTGTCCTTGTGTTGAGCCTGCGTTGACCAATTCTGATCAAAGCAGCTCAAAGCACCCAATGTGAATGAACACTTAGCACTGTCAGCAGCTGAAAGGCCTTGCTCAGCACACCGTGTAAAATCCCCAGCGTTATGTTACTCTTCCGTCTTTTCCTTTTTGGCCTCTTCTTGGGTCTGGTGACAAATTCCTCTGTCAGAATGAATCAGCTGCTCTTTTACCATGTAACAATATTTTAGGTGAATATAATTTTGCGCCAATTATGTAATTACAGTAAAGTAAAGAGATACATTGAAAACATATTTGCCGGTCAATCTTATTAAGTACGTCGATTTTACCTGTCTTGATGTGTTAGGCCAAAAACATCAGTATTAAAACTACACCGCGGTCAGATGAATATTTTGCATTTAAAGGGGTTGTAAAGGTTTTATTTTTTATTTTCTAAATAGGTTACTTTAAGTTAGTGCATTGTTGGTTCACTTACCTTTTCCTTCGATTTCCCTTCTAAAGGTTGTTTTTTCTTGTCTGAATTTCACTTCCTGTTCCTCCTCACTAAGCTTGCCCCCATTTTCTGTCTGGGGGTTAGTTAGCCAGAACAGCTTTCTGAGGAGAAACAGGAAGTGAGAAATTCAAACAAAGAAAACAAAGAAAAAAAACATTTAGAAGGGAAACCGAAGGAAAAGGTAAGTGAACCAACAATGCACTAGCTTAACCACTTGGTTACTGGGCACATAAACCCCCTTCGTTCCCAGGTGAAATTTCAGCTTCAGGCACTGCGTCGCTTTAACTGACATTTGCGCGGTCGTGCGACGTGGCTCCCAAACAAAATTGACGTCCTTTTTTCCCCACAAATAGAGCTTTATTTTGGTAGTATTTGATCACCTCTGCGGTTTTTATTTTTTGCGCTATAAACAAAAAAACAGCGACAATTTAAAAATATATATATATATTTTTTACTTGTTGCTATAATAAATATCCCAATTTTTTTTTTAAAAAAACAATTTTTTTTTCACAGTTAAGGCCGATACGTATTTTTCGACGTATTTTTGAAAAAAAAAATCGCAATAAGCGACTGGTTTGCGCAAAAGTTATAGCGCTTACAAAATGGGGAACAGAATTATGATTTTTTGTATTATTATTTTTTTTTACTAGTAATGGCCGCGATCTGCGATTTTTATTGCGACTGCGATATTGCGGCGGACATATCGGACACTTTTGACACAAATTTGGGACCATTCACATTTATACAGCGATCAGTGATATAAAAATGCACTAATTACTGTATAAATGTGACTGGCAGGGAAGGGGTTAACACTAGGGGGTGAGGAAGGGGTTAAATGTATTGCCTGGGTGTGTTCTAACTGTGTGGGGGGAGGGGAGTGACTGAGGGAGGTGACCGATGCTGTGTCCCTATGTACAAGGGACACAGATCGGTCTCCTCTCTGCTGACAGCACGTGGAGCTCTGTGTTTACACACAGAGCTCCACGTCCCTGCTGTCATCTGTTCTTTTTCCCGCCGATCGCATGTACCTGACGGACATCGCGGCCGCCAGGTACATGCATCGGATCCCCAGCAATGCGGCGGGACAGCGTTTACCCGCGGGTAATGCACAAAAATCACGTCCAAAGACGTCTAGTTGGCGCTTCAGGTACGCGCTGTTGACGTATTATGTCAATAGCGCGGGTCTGAAGTGGTTAAAGGAACCTATTTAGAAAATAAAAAACAAACTTTTACAACCCATTTAAAGAAAATGTATGGCTTTTTTCATGACTATGGTATCCCAGATATAACCTTTACTGCTATGACACACTGTTTATACTCCCCCTTAAACCTTTTATAATAATGAGACCACCACTGTAACTTGGAGTAAAACTGGCCGTAGCAGCCTCCTTTATTTTAGATAACATCCAATAATAAATAACATATATAAACCATATAATTCCTGAGAAAAACTGTTCTTCTCATACTAGTGCTGGACTTTGCAGGCACCACAAACACTGACTTGTAAAACCTTTTAACATTATAACATTTTATTGGCACTGCGGTACCTCACCTCTGGTCATAGACCTCAAGCCGACAAGCTGGCTCAGAGACGACCACTGACCGCAGTGCCCCCATTAACCAACATTCCAGCTACACCTTGGTAGACTGGAAACCACACCCCTTCAGAACCCATACCACCTCTGGGTAATGGCATCCATATTTGGGGTAATTTCTTCTCCTGCAAAGTCCAAACACCCACCACTGCCACGACAGCATGCACCTCGTACCTGCATAAGGAGAAACAAAACACAAGGAAAGCACCCAAAACAACAATTCTCTCAACCATTATCACCACTATCAGCAAGCCCATAACAAAAAGGGAGGGTGGGTGGGACTTTTCTCCCCAGACTGTGTTACCCAGGAAAGGAGGGGGGAGAATTTATAGCCTATCCTCCTCTGCACACTGCACTTCTCATGACCACTCCCCCCTGGCTTGTAAAGGTTTCTGTTAACCCTGTCATGCCGGTCCTACGCTGATGGCTTGTTGTTTTGCTCCGGGCCTCTCTTGACTATGGTATCCCAGATATAACCTTTACTGCTAGGACACCCTGTTTATACTCCCCCTTAAACCTTTTATAATAATGAGACCACCACTGTAACTTGGAGTAAAACTGGCCGTAGCAGCCTCCTTTATTTTAGATAACATCCAATAATAAATAACATATATAAACCATATAATTCCTGAGAAAAACTGTTCTTCTCATACTAGTGCTGGACTTTGCAGGCACCACAAACACTGACTTGTAAAACCTTTTAACATTATAACATTTTATTGGCACTGCGGTACCTCACCTCTGGTCATAGGCCTCAAGCCGACAAGCTGGCTCAGAGACGACCACTGACCGCAGTGCCCCCATTAACCAACATTCCAGCTACACCTTGGTAGACTGGAAACCACACCCCTTCAGAACCCATACCACCTCTGGGTAATGGCATCCATATTTGGGGTAATTTCTTCTCCTGCAAAGTCCAAACACCCGCCACCAGCACCCAAAGGTAACCCCTTGCCTTTGGGCGCACCTCCACACCCTCAATGCTTGATGTACCCCATCCTACAGGCCCAACCCCCACCATATCGATACCAACATCTGTGCAGTAAACTCCATCACTCCTAAGGTATCTTCATGTAGACACCTCCAACTCCCAGATGCCTGACAGCCAGAACCCCGTTTCTACTTACAAACCACATTTGGTTGGCACTGCGTTATCTAACCCCTGGTCATAGGCCTCAAGCCGACAGGCTGGCTCAGAGACGACCACTGACCGCAGTACCCCCACCACCTCTCTGTCCATCTTCCACCAAGCTCTTTTTCACCCCCTCCGCTGTCTGGCCATCCTCTATGATGTCCCAGCCACCATGACCGATCATACCACTATCGTATCCGGGAACCTCACGACCCCAGCATTGACCTCACCCCCTAAATCATTTCTCCTACATGGAGAACCAGTACCTCCAGTGGTCGGTCCCAACGTGCAAACCTGTGCACTTCCGATACCACTCTACTTCCACATCATTCCTGGGAAACGCAACCAATGTACACAAGCCTGCAGTCTCGGGACCCCCAGATGTCGACCCACCGGTCGCACATACACTCTCCAAGCCCCCCCAATCTCCGAAGGAGTGGCCCATAATCCATACCAATCCTTGCACTGTACCTGAAAGACAGTAAGCAACCTATACAACCATTGATGCAACCACCAAATTACCCCTATGCCAGGCCCACCAACCATTGTGGCCTGCATCTAGTCGAAACCTCTTCGACTCCCACCTGCCTATCCCCTTGACTGTTTCCTCATCAAGACGATCACGTGCAGCCTCTGACGCTGCCCCAATCCTAAGGGAACGCCAGGGAAATTCTTTCTCCACTAGGCCCAAACCCTGCCACGAACTGATACCGTGACCCTGGAGCCCCCTACTTATGTAACCAACTGAACCGCCCACCTTCGGGCGTACCTGCCGGAATTCCCCACCAGCCCGACTGGGCAAAGGTCTGAACCCACAACAGTGACCACCTGCACTGACTTGCCTCACCCCCTCTGATCCGTTTTGGATCTGCTTAGAAGCAGTGTGGCCACTTCATGAGCCCCCCACACTTCAGCAGCCACCTTGAACTGTTTCTTGGAGGGGCTAACTAACTCGCCCACCCCAAATGCTCCAAAGATATTTGCCAGACCAAAACACTGTGCCGAAACGACACAACCCCATACCGGGATAAACACAATGTCCCCACATTCCCCATAACACCTCTTAAGATGTAACGATACTGGGTGCCGAGTCGTACCTGCTGGCTGTATCCCTTGAGCGCTTGTTGCACCCAAAAACCATAGTAAAATTCCAGGCACCATAGCCACTCAAACGAGAATACCAGACTGAACAACTTTTCTTATCGAGTACCAACTGTGACATCCCAGACTCTATGTTCCTGGACAAATAATATCGAATCAGGACCCATACCTCTGGACCCGCCAGCTGCATCTCCACCCCCCGAACCAGCATCTGCCATACCAACCAGACCTTCTCTTAGGCCGCCCATGTTTCCTCACCTTACCGACCTTCTGTGAGATGATTCAAACTGAATCCTCCACTCACACGCTGGACAGGGGACCACTTGCTACTCTGCCTAACGCACCAAACCCAGAACCTGTCCCCACTGCAAACCGGGGACAAGGCGTCCGCCACAACCTTGTCCACTCCCGGTATACCCCTGGAAACAGCGCAGCTCCAGGTGCCGCAAGAGACGAATAACCGGGGAGAGGAGCCATCACCCTGTTGAACACCTGTACCAGATTATCACCATGTAAACAGACCGGATGGCAGGGCCCCCATAATTACACCGCCAGCACTACCGGAAAACAGTTCCAGCCGAACCAAGTTCTTAGTGAACCCTCCTGGCACCAGGACTGGGGCAAAGGACCCACCCTACACTGTCCCTGCAAGAATGCACCAAAGCCCGAACCCCCGGCCGCATCTGTGAACAGTTCCACGTCAACATTGCTGACAGGACCGAACATCCACAGAGCCGTACTGTTAGAGGACTCCAAAACGGAGTGACAAACCGACAGGTCTTCCTTGTGTTCCTTCACCAACCCACAAAGTGTTTGGGTGACTTAACCCCCCGCCGTTCTTGCCAAGCGGCGCGCACAAACGACTTGCCCCATAGGAAGAATAAGACACACGAAAATAAGTTTTCCCAGGAGCGACTGCCGCGCTCAGATTTGTACTTTCTGTGAACCCAATATCTCGGCAATTTTTTGCCGTGAGGCTTTCCAGTGTGTCCCATGGTAATCTGCACTCCATTGCCTCCGAGCCAATTACTATGCCAAAAAATTGCATGACCGACTTCGGCCCCTACCTTTTCTCGGATGCCAGCGGCACCCCACATCGCTCCGCAATGCGTTCCAGAGTGGCCAAAACACTGCGCAGATACGCGACCCAGCCGGGCAATCGCTGAGGAAGTCGACCCGATAGTGGACCAAGGAGTTCACTCCAGCCACCTACCGACCCACCCATTCTAGAAACAAACTAAACTGTACCCACAAGGCACATGAACCGAGCAACCCACCGGTACTCACTTGTCCCTCTTGAGCTCCCCCTCCCAGTGACAGACCAATAGCCGGAAACTATCCGGGTGTACTGGGAAAGCCGAAAGGCAGCCTCGATGTAAGGCTCGGCCATCACCGCCCCTCGACCATACCCCTGACCCAATCAACCGCCCCATCAACTGAGGCGTAACATACCGTACAATACCCCGCGCTAATAGCCTCGTTCGGCCTTATTCGGCTCCTTGTTTGGCCCCACCCAAAGGGGAAAAACAACCAACTCATATGAAGGGGGGGGGGGGCGGAGAGAATGGGCACCCCATTCGGCCCAGAGCTACTTCCTACCGCAGTGTATCCGAAACCACCGCAGGGTGACGTAGCGCGGAGCACCAATTGTTAGGCATGGGGGGGGCCACCCCCAGCTTGCAAGAAATGCTAAAACCCTCTGAAAACCCCCCCCCCTCCAACGACCGGGCAGCCGCCCTGTTGGGGTGCTACCGAGAAACGGTCGCATCCTCTACACCATCACCGTAGTCCCTCTCTTACTCGTAAAATCTCCAGGACGTACCTTGCCTTGCTCACAAAAACCCAGGAAAGAGGGATGGTTACCACCGCAGCTGGAGACCTCGTGCTTGAACCGGCAGCACCCCCCAAACTTGCAGTTACCCTCAGTACACTGCCAGCAGACCCCCTTTTTCTGTCCGGCCGACTGTCCCGGGGAAAAGGTTACACTGCCCCCCCCTGAAAAAACGTTGCGTGCGTACGTGGGGCCGACATCAGCTGCATCCCAAGGCCAAAGTCCTCGGTCCCTCCACCTACATGGCCGGTCCCACCGCCCTGCATTGCCTGAACAGTTCGTCGCAACGGAGCCCTCCCGTGCCTCCGTAACACAATAGGCCTCGCTAATCGCCTCCTGTTAACTGAAAAGCCCTGAACAGTGTTCAGAGTTTTCCCTCACTGATCACGCTCGCCCCGATCGAGTACGACTGCGACCACTACGCAAAAAGTCCTGGGTCTAAACCTATACCTCCTTTGCTTCATCCTCCTTTTTTGGACTCAGGCTAAACCATGACCAGGTTAACTTCTCCAGAGGCAAATGCGCAAATACCTCTACACAGTCGCTCTTACAGCTCTCCTCTCTCACCTCCTGCATAAAATGTGAACCCCCGGGGTGCCTCATCACAAGTATACACTTCCCTCTTTTGCGTCCGACAACCGGACCAGGTCCCTCCTTTTTGCGGAGTCTCCCGCCGCCTACACCTTAAACCTGGAATGCCCAGCGTCACTAGCCCCAGCCACCGGCACCCACCGATGCTGCAGGGCCAACGTCGGGATTGTCCCCCCCCCAATGGATAACCAACGATACCAACCCTACAAACAACTGATGCACACCTGCATCCCCTCCCACCTTTTTTTTTCCTGGCACTAGGCCTTGCCTCACTACCCCCCCCCCCGCCACTGCGGGCACTACCGAACGACTACGGGGACCCCCCCTGTCCCTCTACCAACACACCAGCATTTTGTAACAAAGTAGAAATTGATGAAAACAACTTACCGGGCTGCCTGGAAGCAAATCCCACCAGCCGAAGCACTTGTCTCCCTCGCAGCGAACTCCGTCCTGGGCACGAACTCCCCCTCCGAACGAAAACTCTGGGCCAGAAGTCCCCTTCAGATGATGGCCCACCAGGCGACTCGGGCCTGGCGGCCGAGGGCCCAGAGCTGGCAACGCTCACTCAGCGCACTCTGGACCCGTGCACGGATTTCACCGACGCTTTTCTGGGTGCCTCACGTCTGCCGTTGTCTTCCACTCCCACACGCCCCCTCACCTCTGGGCTGGATTGGAGGTGGCTAGCCGTGTATGGCAAGGGACTAGCCACCGATGCGACCGATCTCCCTCGCCGAGGCTCCTGCACCACCGGTGCACAACCGGGGTGAGAGCCCACAGCAGCCTTCTCAGCATGCAGGGCCAGGCCTGGCCGCCGACTTGGAGCCATAGCCCCCCCCCCATGCCTTGTGGGGCCTACAGGGCCCGCCGCTGTACCCTTTGCTGAGGGGGCCCAAGGTGGCCCGAGCTGGGCTCCCATCCCGTCTATGCTGGCTCCTGGATGACCCCCCCGAAATAGCGGGTGCCCCCCCCCCCCCCCGCGGTTGCCGCGGAATCGCGGGTAGCCCCGCCCCCCCGCAAAATGTCGGGTAGCCCCGCCCCCCCGCGGAATCGCGGGTAGCCCCGCCCCCCGCGGGTGCCGCGGGTAGCCCCGCCCCCCGCGGGTGCTGCAGAATCGCGGGTAGCCCCGCCCCCCGCGGGTGCCGTGAAATGTCGGGTAGCCCCACCCCCCCGCGGGTGCCGCAAAATGATGGGTACCCCACCGCGATTGCGCGGGTACTCACCCCCCCCGCCAGGCAAAAAGTCCTGGTAGCCGTCCCGGTTGAGGAGCGGCCCCAAAAACAGACTGCAGCCACCCCCCACCAAGCCAATCAGTCCCCACATGCAGCTGGGCAGCATGGCTCAACCCCAGAAAGTTCAGGCAGAGCCAAAAATCCCCCAGCAGCAAAATTCCTACCTGATGAAACTTTTCTCCCCAGACTGTGTTACCCAGGAAAGGAGGGGGAGAATTTATAGCCTATCCTCCTCTGCACACTGCACTTCTCATGACCACTCCCCCCTGGCTTGTAAAGGTTTCTGTTAACCCTGTCATGCCGGTCCTACGCTGATGGCTTGTTGTTTTGCTCCGGGCCTCTCTGGATCCCCATTAACACCGGGCAGGTTTATTATATCGGACCTTAAATGGTTGCTCTCTCGCTGACCCTCATGAATCTTATTTGGCCATTAAGTTTGATGGGTGGCAACTGGCCAACAGAAAGCAGAGAGGGGGGGGCCAAAGCGTGACCATCCAAGCTTTGGCTTGGACTGGTGTTATAGAGAGCTTCAGGTTTTTGGGCCACTTCTGAATATAAACTGTTGGGTTCTAACAGCTGGAGATGCTTGAAGCCAGTTCCACCATATTTTAAAACTGAACTCCAGAATAAGCAAATATTACCTAAATACAAGAGCATGTGTATCCTTAATCGATTCTTGTGCTATTTGTATTTCTTCCAGATCTATGCAGTAATCCAGTTTGCCTCTGTGCAGGAACTTTCTTCAATAAAGACCAGTCCAGTGGCGGCTGGTGCTCAAAATTTTTGGGGGGCGCAAACGGAAAAAAAAAAAAATGCAGCCTCACTGTGCCCATCACATGCAGCCACTGTGCATGCCACAAAATGCAGACACTGTGCCATCAATTGTCACCACTGTGCCATGCCATCAAACAGCAGCTGTGCCATGCCATCAAACAGCAACTGTGCCATCAATTGTCACCACTGTGCCATGCAATCAAAACGCAGCCACTGTGCCATTAATTGTCACACACTGTGACATGCAACACAGCAACTGTGCCATCAATTGTCACCATTGTGCCATGCCACCAAATGCAGCCACTGTGCCATCAATTGTCACCACTGTGCCATGCAACGCAGCCACTGTGCCATCAATTGTCACCACTGTGCCATGCCATCAAACACAGCAACTGTGCCATCAATTGTCACCACTGTGCCATGCCATCAAATGCTGACAGGCAGCATTGTAGTGACCCCCCCCCCCCCCCCATCATCTATTGCCAGGCAGCATGTAGTGACCCCCATCATCCATTGACAGCAGCATGTAGTGACCCCCATCATCTACTGACAGGCAGCATGTCGTGACCCCCCCATCATCTACTGACAGGCAGCATGTCGTGACCCCCCATCATCTACTGACAGGCAGCATGTCGTGACCCCCCCATCATCTACTGACAGGCAGCATGTCGTGACCCCCATCATCTACTGACAGCAGCAGCATGTCGTGACCCCCCCATCATCTACTGACAGGCAGCATGTCGTGACCCCCCCCATCATCTATTGCCAGGCAGCATGAAGTGACCCCCATCATCCATTGACAGGCAGCATGTAGTGACCCCCCCCCATCATCTAATAACAGGCAGCATGTAGTGACCCCCTATCATCTACTGACAGGCAGTATGTAGTGACCCCCATCATCCATTAACAGGCAGCATGTAGTGACCCCCATCATCCATTAACAGGCAGCATGTAGTGACCCCCATCATCCATTAACAGGCAGCATGTAGTGACCTCCATCATCCATTAACAGGCAGCATGTAGTGACCCCCATCATCCATTAACAGGCAGCTTGTTGTGACCTCCATCATCCATTAAAAGGCTGAATGTTGTTACCTCCATCATCCATTAACAGGCAGCATGTAGTGAACCCCCCCCCCCCCCATCATCCATTAACAGGCAGCATGTAGTGACCCCCATCATCCATTAACAGGCAGCATGTAGTGAACCCCCTCACCCCATCATCCATTAACAGGCAGCATGTAGTGACCCCCATCATCCATTAACAGGCAGCATGTAGTGACCCCCATCATCCATTAACAGGCAGCATGTAGTGACCCCCATCATCCATTAACAGGCAGCATGTAGTGACCCCCATCATCCATTAACAGGCAGCATGTAGTGACCCCCATCATCCATTAACAGGCAGCATGTAGTGAACCCCCCCCCATCATCCATTAACAGGCAGCATGTAGTGACCCCCATCATCCATTAACAGGCAGCATGTAGTGACCCCCATCATCCATTAACAAGCACTTACCTGATCAGCTTCCACGTCCTCATCCTCGATGTCTTCTGGCGCCCTGGTGAAGCGTCAGCCAATCAGGCTCCTGATAACCAGAATCTGGAAACCTGATTGGCTGAAACGGCCGTCAGTCTTATGCAAGGAACGCAGGTTGTCTGCGCTCTGAGTATAGACATCTGAGAGTCGGAGGGCTGTACTTGAAAAGCCTATCAGAGCTAGCAGCTCTGATAGGCACTTCCTCACAGCCAATCAGCTGCCGCTATTCAGATAACCGGCGCCCAATGTCCGGTTATATGAATAGACCAGCGGCAGCTGGCACCAATGATAACACACATTCATTGCATAGCGTTGCATTGAATGTGTGTTATTTGCGATAGAGGGTGGCGCTGCAGCGCCCTCTATTGACGGCCTCCAGAACTGCAGGTAAAACAAAAAATGACATTTTAAGCAAAGTAAAATGTCTTAAAGGGCCCGCTTTTTTTTTTACTACAGGAGGGGGGGGGCGGCGCCCGGGCGCCTCCTATGGACGGGCCACCACTGGACCAGTCACTGCTGCTCTCTCTCCTTGTACAGGGTGGTGACTGGTCACTCTGCCCCCTCCTGTGGTTACCTGCAGGCAGCCTGTCGTGGGTGGGGTCTGCTGGATCCCGCCCACAGCTCTGCTGTCTGCACAGGCTATGTACAGCACAGTAATGATGACGTCACTGCTACTTTTTCAAGGTAAAAACTTGGTTTGCAAAGGCATTTTATGCATACAAAGTGAATATATATATAGGGGTTGGACAAAAATATGGAAACATTACATGATTTTCGGGTGTGAAAGTGACTACTGTACATGTTTGGTGTTCTTTTGCTTCTGCTGTGTGATGAGACACCTAGCTAACAGATGCGAGTGCTGCTAGTAATATGAATTAATGTCAGAGCTTACTGAGTTTCTAAAGAAGACAAATTGTTGGTGCCCACTTAGCTGGTGCCTCTGTGACTGAAGTTGCCAATTTATTTGCAATGTCGCGAGCTACAATATCAAAGGTTATGAAAGGATACACAGTTTCCAGAAAACTTTGTCTGATAAGCATAAGCGCAGTCGGCATGGTCAGCTGACCGAAAAAAAGATAAAAGGACATTGCACAGGATTGTGACCTGGATTTTTGCATTAGGATTGGTATCAGATTCAAGTGTCCACCATCAAAGATATATTTGTCAATTCCCACAATTCAGGCCTTCTGGGATGCCAAAGGTGATCCAGCACCCTATTAGGTAACAATTTTGTACCATACTTGTTTCTATAATTCTATCCAACTCCAGACAGCCCCGAAGTAAGGGGAACCCAGGCGCAGGGGCCACATGACTGGGGGAACACTGTGTGGAGCGCACACAGGAAGAGGAAATGGCTGGTAAAAAGTCCGGCCGGGGGGCGGGGCTTAGGCACATGAGGAGGGTCACATAAAAGGAGGAGGGGGCGGGGCCAGTCATTCGGGAGTCATCTGCAGTTGTGGTAACAAACAGGCTGTTTTTCCTATATTGTTACCTCAGCTATGGATCAGCTGGAGGGCATGCTGGAGTGGCTCCTGCTGCGGCCAGACTAAATGGGGCTCAATGGCATGAGGAGCGGCTGGATTGCTACTGGCGGGCCCGGGTGAAGGTACGTTCTGAGAAACCCCCCCCCCCCCCCCCCCCCCCCTCGCCGCGCTGGGCAAGGCGTTCAAGGCCGCCGACTGTGATACAGCCCTGGGGGTTTCATCGGGTGTCAGTCAGCGGGGGAGTAGCCCACATGCACCCCCCCTCCCCGGGGGGGCAAAAAACGGCAGGCGGCTGCGGCTTCGTGTGAGGCTGGTAAGAAGGCCAGGCAGCAAGGAAAAGCGGGTCGGCGGGTGTCATCCCCGTCGCCTGGCAGGGCATCTCGGGGGACTTCTGGAGCGGTGGCGTAGGCGGGTACTCCTGCCCCCGCGTGTCGCTTGTGCGGCTGGGAGCCCATCAACCAGAGCGGCTGCAGCTATCCAGGGGGAAGCGGAGGTCCAAGGCGTTGTGACGACAGCGATTCGGGAGCGGCTGCTGCTGGATCGCAGGGGGGCTCTGCGGGGGAGATCGTTAGACGTGGTGCGGCCTGATCGCAGGGCTTCTGGCTTCTAATTGGGCAGTGGATCGGTGGCCTTGTCGGCGGGCTCTGCGTCTCTTGTGGTGCAAGGGGATCAACGTCGGAGGGTGAACTGTCGGACACGGACTCGGATGGTCTAGAGGAAGTAGCGGGCCCGTCGGGGCGTCAGCTGGGAGCTGGAGCAACGGCCAGTCGGACAGTTTCCACTGGGCAGCAGGGTAAGTCGTCCTTTATATCACTGTCTGTTGTGTCTTCTGCAGCTGTTTCTTCTCCCCCTCCTTCCCTTACACTTCTTTCTGCTGTCACTGCTGGGGGTTCTTTGCCGGGGGGGGGCGTTGGGTTCTGGTGTACTTCAGTTGGGTGGGGTGTCTCTGCCGGTGGGGGGGGTCCCCGATGCGGGTGCGCTGTTGCTGCAGAAGCTGCTGTCATCCTTATTAAATGGTTGCAGGCCCCTGGTTGATGGGGGCCCGTTGGGCCCGCTCCGGCTGTCGCAGTACCTCCTTCGGCTGCGTGGTTGGTTCCGCCCGGGGTCGGGCTGGCTAATCCCAGTGCTGTGTGTGTTGGTTCAGGCCCTAGGCAGTTCTGTTGGGGGGGGTGGGGACTGTTCAGTTAGCGGGTGTGGGGACGGTGTCCGCGTCCCGGGTTGGCACGGGGGTGTTGCCACCTCTGCCTGCGCCACCGGTAGACGGTCCCGCTGAGGGTGTTTCTCCTGCTGGGGCTACTCCAGGTGGGGGGCGGTGACGGACATGGTGTCAGGTTTAATGGCGGACGGGGTAAGGTTGGCGGACTCGGCTCGGTGCGAGGTTTATCTGTGTTATGATGTGCCTCTGGGTGCTCATTTGAGGGTTGAGGTGAAGGAGCGGATTTGGAAGGGGGAGTATGTGGAAATAATTTCGCTGCTCCCCCTCGAAGTTTAATTTAGATAAAGTGATGCCAGACGAGAGCAAGAAGGAGGAGGAAGAGAAGCGGCGTTATCGCCTGATTCCTCGTACCTTTGCGAATTGGGAGCATGCGTTTTACATTCTAGCTAGCGTGACTGGGATAAAGCAGCTGGACCAGTGCACGGGTTTATTTTGTTACATTCTGCGCTATGATGAGCAGTTTCGACAGAAAAAAACTGTTCGTCCGGAGATACGGTGGAACCAAAAAGATATCGCCCTGTGGATGAGACTAATGACTCAGGCCAGGGTTGTGCCGCAGCCCTTTCGGGAGGGGGCCAGGGGTGCTCGGGCTTCCTTGCTGCCGGCCGAAAAAACGCAGGGGTTTCTGTTGGCAGTACAACGAGGGCTCCTGTAAGTTTGGAGGATCGTGTTGCTTCAGGCACGAGTGCTCCGGTTGTGGGGGAGCCCATCCCTTGTTGAAGTTTTTTAAGGAAAGGAAAGAGGTTTGGTGACTTTCGCTGGCAAAAGGGAGGATGTCGGTGAGGGTGGACAAAATGGTGCCGTGCCTAAGTAGATACCCGAATAGGGTAGCTGCGCCGGCGTTGTCGTTGGGCTTTAAGGATGGTTTCCCGATTCCGAGCATTTGGGTGTTATACCTTTCATGGCGGCTAACCTTAAGTCTGCGTTGACTCGCCCGGAGGTGGTGACTGTTAGGCTCCAGAAGGAGGTGGGTTTGGGCATGATGGCGGGCCATTTGAGGCCCCGCCCACGGGAGACTTGATGGTGTCACCGCTGGGGTGGTTCCTAAACGGGAGCCGAATCAGTTTTGATTCATCCACCACCTATCGTACCCGAAAGGGGGCTTGGTGAACGAGGCCATTGATCCGGCATTGTGTACAGTGTGCTATGCATCTTTTATTGAGGCGGTGCGGTGGGTTCAACGTTTGGGCAGGGGGCCTGGTTGGCCAAGACCGCCATTGAGTCGGCCTTTCGGCTCTTGCCGGTGCATCCAGACAGTGTGCGGTTGTTGGGATGTTGTTGGGAGGGTCAGTATTTTGTGGACCTGTGTTTTGCCCATGGGCTGCGCCATCTCGTGCCCATATGTTGAGATGTTCAGTTCTTTTTTGGGAATGGGTGGTTCGGGACCTGTCGGGTTTGGCCTTAGTGTTGCACTAGATGATTTGATGCGTTTTCACTGCGACAATTTGGGTGTGGTTCAGGCTATTTCTTCATTTTCGGCTTCGTCGATGCCAGTGGTTCGTTTGCTACGGGCTTTGGTTTTAAAATGCTTGGCTTTGAATATCGTTATTTGTGCTGTGCATGTCCCCGGGGTCAACAATGAGGTGGCTGATGCACTCTCTCGTTTGCGGTGGGACAGGTTCCGGCAGCTGGCTCCGGAGGCGGATCGGGTGGGGGGGTTCCGTGCCCCAGTGGCTTGTGGGGCCTCGTGTGGGGGCGGTGATGGAGTTGGTCCGGAGGTCAGTAGCTGACTCCACCTGGAGATCATATGAACGGGTGTGGCAGGAATGGCATAGTTTGGTGAGTGAGCTTGGGGTGGGGTTCTCGGCTGAGGACCGGTTACATGTACTGTTGTATTTTTTGGGTAAGTGTTGTGAGGAGGGGGTGTCAGTTTCCTCCTTGAACACAAAGATGTCGGGCTTGGCATTCCTGTTTCAGTTGAATGGTGTTGAGGATGTGACCAAGTCGTTTGTGGTCTGCAAGGCTTTGCGGGGTTACCGGAAAGGTCGCATGCGTCCGCATTCTAGGAGGCTGGTTTCTCTTCACATGTTGGAGTCGTTTGTTGGTGTTTGGCAGGTGGTGTGTTCTTCACCTTTTGAGGCTCGTTTGTTTCGGGCGGCGTTTGTGTTGGCTTTTTTCGGGGCTTTGAGGGTTGGTCAACTGGTTAGCCCTTCTAAAAAGGTACCGGGTGGATTGCATGTGTCCGATGTGCGTGTCCTCGCTGACTCGGTTACGTTGCTTATTCGCAGGTCACAAAACGATCAAGTGGGCAAGGGCACCAAGGTGATCCAGGGTAAGGTGCCGGGGGCTCGGGGTTTGTCCGGTGGAAGTTGTTTGCGAATGGTTGGGTTTGCGCCCACCAGGGGTGGGCCCGTTCCTGGTTCATGCGGATGGGCTTCCGTTGACCAGGTACCAATTTGGGGCAGTTTTTCAAATGTAGTTTGGTGGCAGGTGGTTTCTGTTCAGCGGAGTATTCCTCTCATTCTTTTCGGATCGGGGCAGCGACAGAAGGCCCGCGGTGGGGCTTGTGAGATGAGGTCCTGCAGCGGATCGGTCGCTGGGAGCCCCGCCGGTTCAGGTTGTATGTGCGTCCGCAGCTTTTGTGAGGGGGTGGGAGGTCAACGTTACTTTCTTTTCCTGTTCGTCAGTGTTCGTGATTTTGTTGGTCAATTCTTTGTCGGGGTGTGGTGTGCTGGGTGGTGGTTTGTCTGTTCAGTGTTGTGATTCTCTGTTCTGGTGTTCCCTGTTCTTTTCATGCTCGGTGTGCTTGGTCTGGATCTTGGATCACTCCTATGTTCATTGGTCAGGAGTAAGGGCAGGCAGTTGGGTTTTTCGCGGGAGTAGGCTACTGTCCGTTGGATCGGCATCCCTGGTATGCTTTGGTCCAGGGTGGTGCCGGAAGTTCAGCATTATGCTAGGCTGGACAGGGCCCCGGAAGTGCTATTGCTGCATTTCGGGGGCAATGACCTGTGCGTTAGAGCTTCCCGAGATCTGATTCGGGTCATCAAGTGGGACTTTATGCACCTCAGGAGCGCATTCCTCGACACGCACGTTGGTGGTTTGGTCCGAAATGGTGGGGAGGTTGGCCTGGAGAGGCGCTCGGCCTGTAGACAGGGTTAATTGGGCCAGGATTAAGGCCAATAAGGCCGTCTCCAAGTTTGTCGCCCATCACGGGGGGTTGGTGGTTCGCCATTGCGAGCCAAAAAAGGGAGTTCCCCCTTTTTCCTCAGGGGTGACGGGGTGCACTTGACCCCTGTGGGCATTGACTTGTGGGTCCTGGGGCTCCAGGACGGGTTGCAACGGGCCTTAGGGCTGTGGCAGGCCGCACACGTGTGTGAGGTGTCACCGTATGCGTCTGTGGCATTGGTTTTGGGGCTCCTGAGAATTGGGTGGGGGTGGTATAGAGATATAAGATCGATATACCTGAGATGGTTGGTAGGAGTTGGGGCCTGTCATGGGATGGGCACCTTCCCTATCCGGTTAGGTGGGGGCTACTGGCAATCGGGCTAAAGAGTAAATGAAGGAGGAAGCTATGGTCTCTTGAGCTTATGACGTACGGCTAGAGGCCCGGACACTTTCTGTTGGAGGACAGCCCATTGCCTTGCACTTTTTATTTCCCTTTCTCTCAGGAACCTTTGTGTCTACAGTGTTGTGTCTACAGTGTTGTGTCTACAGTGGTTGTTGTTTGGGTTAATTTATTCAAAAATAATGTTGGTAAATGTTAAAAAGTTTATATGGTTATATATATTTTAAAATGGTTGTTTAAAAGTTAATTTTATATTTACCTTTTGGATTTAATAAAGGGGCCTTTGTTGGCCATTTAATCCAGAAGGTGTCGAGTGTTTAATGTAGGTGGTTAAGAGGTGGGTGGTTGGTTATTTAGCAAACACTAGTAGTACACCAGTCATGTATCCCGTATGTTACTGAACGTCAACAGAGGACTTCTGTCCTGCAATTATGACTGTGCTGCATGGTAGAGCTGTGTAAACCTCAGGACTAGAATGGCAGAAATATACTCTGGTGGGCACACCAGCTCCAGTGTATTTTATCTGTGTATTTTGCCGTTTGCCTGGAGTTCAACTTTAACTCAGTTATCGTTCATAGATTAAATCATTGCTCCTGACCCAATGTGTACACAGCGTTCCCTAAGGATAACATTAAGGATAAAAGTGAGATAAAAGATGAAAAGCACAGATATACAGTCAGAAGGAGACAAAACGTTCCACTTAGCAGATAAAAATGGCAAGAATAAACATAACAATACTCTGAGGTAAAAGTTCTGCAATGGTCAGCGTGGCTGAGGGGGGT
The DNA here is from genome assembly GCA_029574335.1 of Rana kukunoris. NCBI lineage: Eukaryota > Metazoa > Chordata > Amphibia > Anura > Ranidae > Rana > Rana kukunoris. The sequence continues at coordinate 425,568,039 of CM056051.1, read as the reverse complement.
CATTCTGTGGACGGTCGATCCATAGACACAAGTCGAACAAAAGATTCAAACATTACAATGTATCAAACTGCCAATAATCACAGGTTTGGGCCATTTCCATGCTCTCAGATTTATGCGAGGAGGATTAGCCAAGACCCAGGAACAAGTAAACTGAATTTTGGAAGATGAATGTCTTTTATTATAAGGCTGTAAATGTTTTTGGCGGTATCACCTCACCGCACAGAAAGATTGTGAATCAAAGGGCAACCTTGCTTTATGAACGCCGAAAGCCCCACCCAAATCTTTTTTTTTATTTTTATATATTGAGTGAAACTGTGAAGTAAGAGTAGTCAAAACGTTAAAGAGGTTTTCTTAGTTGCTATATTGATTGTAGTTAATGGCCCAGATTCATAAAGCAATTACGCCTGTCTAACTGGTGTTAGACAGGAGTAATTTCAAATTTCGCGCGCCGCGTATCACTAGTTTGAATCCTCAAACCATGATACGGCGGCTTCGGGCTTCGATCCGAGAGGCTTACGTCTTAGGCTGCGATATTTTTGCGGCCGCTGGGAGGAGTTTGCGTCGTTTTGATGCGTCGGGATATGCAAATGTGTTTTTTTACGGCGATCCACAAAGATACGAGCGGTCTTCGCAATCGCTTACGTCTGTTTTTTTTTTTACGTACTGTTAGACCAGCTTTTTGCTGGTCTAACGGTGCGTAGCCCATGTTAAGTATGGCCGTCGTTCCCGCGTCGAATTTAATTTTTTTTAATTTTTTTTACGTAACTCGTTCGGGAATAGAAATGTCCGTAAACGACGCTACTCAAACAACGAATGACGTAACGCGACGTGATTTCGCGCAATGCACGGCGGGAAATTTGCGAACGGAGCATGCGCAGTTCGTCGATCGCCGCGGGAACGCGCCTATTTTAAATCCTTCACGCCCCCTACTCGCGTAGATGGATTGCGACGGGAGAAATACACTACGCCGCCGTCGTTTACTGGACAAAATCTACCTGGATTCCACGTAGAGCCAGGTAAAAAACGGCGGCGTAGTGTATTTCTGATACGCTACGAGAATCTAATTCTCTATGAATCTGGGCCAATGTTTTTAACAGCTGTTCATTCAGAAAATAGCTTTTCTATTATACTAGTTTCATTTTTAAAGAGGTTCTGTCACCAACTTAAACAATTGCAGGTAAATGCACAGTAAAATCAGAAAGATTTTTTAAATGTTTGCTTGTAGCATTTTTTTTTTTCATTTTGAATGCAGTGCAGTACATGTTTTATATCTATTTACAATTGGCCTTGAAACTTGATAGAAATTTTAACAGTCAATTCCCTAGGATGATGCTCCTTCCCCCTGGCAAATAATAACCCTTCACCTACCTATATAAACTTTTATGCAGTTGCTATAGGAGAATGAGCTATAGAGCAGCCATTATCAACCAGGATTTAATGGGACCCTAGGGTTCCTCCAGAATTCTCTAGGGGTTCCTTGAATACAGTTGGTTGACCTCCCATCTGATCGTGTCTGCACAGTCGTGGGTCTAATTAAAATTGGCATAGCCAGCGGCAGATTTTTTAAGAAATTTTTGCGTACCTCTGATTTTCACTAATTTTAAAAAAGGAGCAATGTACAAATATTTATTAACTCAATACAGGTTAAGCTTTGATATTTAGTGTGTTTAGACCTGCTAAACATTATTTTAAATAATGTTTTTATAAACATTTGCACAAATATCGTGGGGCCTTAAAAATCAGTACCGGTCCTATGTGTTCAGGAAATATATGGTTTGGGGGCCTTTAAGAAACGCTGAAAACTGTAAGGGAGCAATGAAAACCTTCAGATTTTTTTGAGAAATATTTTTTTGAGAAATATTCTCGTCTTGCAAAACGCTCTCAACCAAGTTACTTTCAAACCAAGGTTTTAACCATAATTTTCAGCAGATATAAACACAGCCAATTTTACAAAATTCCTTCTAAATATAAAAGCTTACCCTGTATTGAGTTAATATATTTTTACATTACGTCTTTTTGCAAAATGGTGAAAACCAAAAATATGCAAAAATGTTTTGCATATTTTTGGTTTTCACCATTTTGCAAAAAGACGTAATGTAAAAATATATTAACTCAATACAGGGTAAGCTTTTATATTTAGAAGGAATTTTGTAAAATTGGCTGTGTTTATATCTGCTGAAAATTATGGTTAAAACCTTGGTTTGAAAGTAACTTGGTTGAGAGCTTTTTGCAAGACGAGAATTTTGTTAAAATACATTTTGTCTTGATATACAAGCAACATCTTTATATACAAGAAGCCTCACCAACAGTAGCAACATCAAGTCGTGTTAAAGTGGATGTTTTTTTGATGTCACAATGTAGAGTATAATATTTCCTATCATCTGTGCCCAGTCTTGCCACACAGAGTTAATCCAGCTCTGATCAATCCCCTTTTATTGTTCAGTGAAAATTAACAGAATTCCAGATAAAAACCTGTCTAAATAAAAAGTCAGTTTCTCTCTTCTTGCTTTGAGTGACAGGTTATTTACATATCTAGAGAAGAGGAACTGCCGCTCCAGACAGGTGCACCTCGGTGGCAGGTATTGACTCAAAAACCAGGTGGGTGCAGGCAATGCACAAGGCATAAATAGAAGGAGAAAGGTTATGGACAGCCGCACTCGAATGGATGTTAAAAATAAACAAATGCCTTTTATTCCGGTAAGTAAAAACACTACAAAAGCAAAAACAGCAAACAGTGGGGTGGTACAGCTGACGCGTTTCACATTGATGGACAATGCTTAGTCATAGCTCATGACTAAGCATTGTCCATGTGAAACGCGTCAGCTGTACCACCCCACTGTTTGCTGTTTTTGCTTTTGTAGTGTTTTAATTTACCGGAATAAAAGGCATTTGTTTATTTTTAACATCCATTGGAGTGCGGCTGTCCATAAGCTTTCTTCTTCTATTCATTTACATATCTAGCTTGAACATGTTTATCATATGTTATGTTATGTTTATCATAACATGAGGTGATTCACCGTATAAAAAGTGAGAAATCCACCCCTCCCCCTACATAACACATCCTGGTAATATACAATGAACTTTGAATCACCACATATTATGATAAACATAATATAACATATGATAAACATGTCCAAGCTAGATATGTAAATAACCTGTCACTCAAAGCAAGAAGAGAGAAACAGACTTTTTATTTAGACAGGTTTTTATCTGGAATTCTGTTAATTTTCACTGAACAATAAAAGAGGATTGATCAGAGCTGGATTAACTCTGTGTGGCAAGACTGGGCACAGATGATAGAAAATCTTATACTCTACATTGTGACATAAACAAAAAAAAATCAGAGGAATTTAAGAGTTGTGTTATAATTAATTAAGACATGCTGGCAGCATCAGTACATAGAGAAGCTCATGCTTTCCCACATCATACTCATTTCCTGCCCTTTCTGTATTTTAACATTTTTGACTGTATTGCAACAGGTATCAGGAATGGATACATTTATCCATGTCCACACCATACCTACTTCTCCACATCCATTTTTCTAAGTCTTACCCCCTAGGGTTTTAAAACTTTTGACTTGCACCTCAGGGCATGGAGTGCAGAGCTGTGTCTTGGCTTAGACCTAAGCTGGCCTAGGGCAGCACATTGCGGGGGGCGGCAAAAAAAGCCACCCCTGCACAAAAAAATCCCCCTCCCCCTTCTCCTGCACACAGGGCCTCCATCAGGGGAGTACAGGTGAATCCCAGAGTCCTGTGCCACAACAAGTTTCGGCACTGAGCTCCGGTAACTGGCCAGACAGGGGTGTGCAAGCAAGCGTGAGCACCTGGGACATCTTCCATCCGGGTCCCACATGCCACGATCGGCTTTCTGTGGCAGACAACACCTCTCTCCCCACAGACGCACACTGAGCATCCTCCTCCTCATCTCCAATGTTCGTTCTCATATCGTGTACACAGCCGTGGGAGGAGGAGCACGGATGAGCGACATGACTGCACTGTAAGAGCCGTGCTGCTGTTCTGAGGTCTGTGCATTGTTTACATTTGAGGAAGACTCGGTAACCCAAAAGGAGGAGGGGGGTTGCATAACAGGTAGCCCATGTCCTCTCCCCTCCCAAAGCACCCCCCAGCACACATCCCATTACCCCCTCTCCCTCAAATCAAAAGATGCCACTTTCCTCTTTCCTACAGCGTCCCTCTGCCCCCTCCTTAGGTGTCCCTTTGTCCCTCTCTCACAGTGTCCCTCTATGTCCTCCTTCTACGGCGTCTCTCTGTCCCCCTCCCACGGCGTCCCACTCTGTCCCCCTCCCAAGCACAAAACCTAAATACACCACTGCATGGAGGTGCATATCAATGTTAATATCACATCCAATTCACTAAGTCTACAGACATTTTGTCCTGCCTTCTTGGAGTTTTAAGATACTTGACTGTACACTGGCAAAAGTATCAGGACATTGAAAAGCTTATTCATGTCCACGCCACACCCATTTCTACACATAGGCGTGCGCACAGGGTGTGCCTGGGCACACCCTAACCATCCTGTGCAATGCAGATTCCCCCTGCTTAACCCCCATGGCATTTTTTTACTGGTATTAAAGGCACCATTTTTTACATTTTTGGTATCGTGTTTGGAGTGCGGCTGTCCATCTCCTTCCTTTCTTTGTTATTGCCTTGTGCATTGCCCGCACCCACTGTGTTTTTGGATCGTAACTACCACTCGGGAGCTCCTGTCTTGAGCGGCGTCTCTTTCTTCTTTCTTCTTTCTTCTTAACCCCCATGGCAGCTGAGGCTACAGAGAAAGGGACTGGGAAATATCTGTCCTCAGCCTCTTTCTCTGCTATTTCACCAATGCCCCTCAATGGGGCTCCTAACACATTGTAAAAAAAAATATATATATTTTTTATTTTATTATTTTATTTTGTTATTTTTTTTTAAATAAATTAAGAAAATATCAGAAAAAAAATATTATAAACAAACGTAAAAAAATTATAAAAAAAATAAAATATTAAAAACAAAAAACTACTGACACCAATCTCATCCCTAACACCATCCATTGCTCCACTGTGCATGTGTGTGTTTAAAAATTGGGGGGGGGGGGGGGGCGCACACCCTAATGCAATAGGCCATTTTTCTAAGTCCTACCACCTTCTCTGGGTTTTACCGCTCTTGTCTGTACAGGTGCAGGTATAAGGATAGTGAGATGGTTATTAAAGCGGAGTTTCACCCTAAATATAAGCCCTCTCATGTGATCCAGCATACTGGCGTCAGCGCCAGTATGCTGTTTTTTTTTTTTTTTTTAATCCATGTACTTACTGTATTATGCTGAATTTTATTTTTTTTACCCCGCGGTGGACGGTGCCAGTATAGCGCGTCACATCTTACGAAAGTACCCGAAAAGGACTCGGGTAATCTCGGCGAAAATGCGGCGCCTGCGCACAGACCTAGGAGCTGACTGCGCAGGCGCCGTATTTCTCCGAGTCTCCTACGGCTATGGCGCGTCACGCCCTCCGAAAAACGCCGAAATAGGACTCGGAGAAATACGGCGCCTGCGCAGTCAGCTCCTAGGTCTGTGCGCAGGTGCCGCATTTTCGCCGAGATTCCACTGATTGAACAGGCGATCGCCGGGGACCAGTCACATGTCCCAGGCGATCGCCTACAGGGAGGGGCCACCGTAGGTGATATGGCGTATCGCCTAAGCGGTCCCTGTGCGGAAGGAGGAAGTGGAACAGGAAGTGCCAAATGTGGCATGTAAGGGGGCGAGGAGTGGTTTAAGTGGAAGTTCCACTTTTGGGTGGAACTCCGCTTTAAGGTTATCTAAAAGATGTGTTTCAAATGTTTTGACAGGGGCGCAGTTTCAGTGCTGGCCATAGGCGCCATTTTACACTGGCTCAAGTATCAGGACATGCAGGAGCTTATCTATGTCCACACAATGCTCATTTCTCTAGGTCCTGCCCTCTTGAATTCAAAGACTCTTGACTGTCCTGGAACTGATATGGGTGGTAAGCCACCACAACAAAGTAAGGATATAAACCAATTTAAAAGGAGTATGTAAAACCTTTGCAATTCTCCATGACCGTGGGAAGACCATTGTCTGAAGGACCTCCACAGCAAACAATCTGAATCAGTGGACTACAACCACAAAATTTCCCTACTTTTCCCTGCGGTTGTCTGTTCTTTTTCGATTTAAAAAATGCTGAAAATAATGAGATTATTAATGTGCTTGGAATGTAATTCCACTTATTTCTAGAGACTTACAGAATACTAGATGTGAATGTGCAGGCAGATTTAAGAGCTGAAAACGCACCTACGCTGCCATAGCACTAAGCTCAATACCACCAGACTGCCAAAATGTTGTCAGAGCAGTGTCTCAAAGGCCACATCTGTGCCAAGTTCCCAGAAAAAGAGCAAGAGAGAAGGTGGAGGGCAGAGAGGGAATGAGAGAGAGATAGAAGGAAATAAAAACAGGAAGTAAGGAAGAGAGCAAGGTAAGATGGAAGGCAGGCAGGCAAAAACTAAGGAAATGAGAACGAGAAACAAAATGACCATACTTGTAGGAAGGAGGGGTTTAACATATTGCCCCTTTAGGTATGTTTCTGCCCTAAATAATTTTCAGAAAGTGAGGTGAGTTAATTTCCTTACTGGCAGGATCATATATAATCTGTGGGTGGAGTTCAGTTATTGTTTAGTTGGCTGATGGGAATAACTTGGCCTGGTCTGAGCGATGGGTTAGAGCAGGGGTGCCCAACCTTTTGAAGAGCGAGGGCCACTTAAGCAACTTGGTAACCAGTCGCGGGCCACAATGAGTGGATCAGGCGGATGACAGGTCACGGCTACTCTATAGGCCCTCCGATCCGCCCAGGTGAAAGGGGACAAATTCCCTTCTGATTTTTGGATTGGAGGCAGGCGGGTGTAAACGTACATCTGTCGCTCTATAGAGGTGAATTGAGGGTCCCATTTGGTCGGGCTGATTGTGTGAAAAGAGCCTAAGACTGCTTTCACATTGATGTGCTGCGGTTTACCCACCCCGCGGGTGCAGCGTAGTGCACCTGTGTCTATTCTGCGTGTTAGCTGAACTTTGCCATAGACTCCGCCTGTGGCAAAAGCCGGTGCTGTAGAGGACGCATTGGCTTATGGGGCTCCACCCCACAGCCGCTTCTTCCTCCACCACCAGCTTAATTCACAACACTGATGTTGCGGTATGGCGGGCCGGCAACCTGAGATCTGGGCTTTGCCATTCCAGAGAAGGAGGTCGCGGGCCACATAGGAGGGCTCCGCGGGCCACTGGTTGGCCACCACTGGGTTAGAGACTAAACACTGTTTCTTACAACCCCATTATTACCAGGTTATGGGCAGTACACTGCCATGAAAAGAAGAATTTGTTATCTCATTGGATGGAAGAGAATGCATTTTCTTGAATTGTTACTACTGACTATCTCACTATTAATAAAATGGAACTGTACTGCTCCTGTAATTGCAGTAAATTAATGTTACTGTTGGTGATGTAAGTTGGGACATCACCCCATTAGGCTAACTAATAGACTAGTGCATCTCACCAAGAAACACAAAGTGGGATAGAGGATTCTGGAATAATCCACTCCAGTGCAATCCTGGTTGAGTTGTGGCAGGTGGTGGACAGGGAAAAGGTCTCTATCTTGTCGGTGAGGAAATGACCCCCTCCATGTAGCATGCAGCAAGTGACCTGGACCCTCATGTCATTGGGAGGTTCAGCAGACTGTCTGAGTCCTAACCTGCAACCATGGAGGAGACATTGTGCCCAACCCAAAAAGTGCCCCCTGCCATGGGAGGGATGTTGATAGTGGCTATCAGGAGTTTGGTGAATGATACATCTAGGACCCATCATATGTGCACATGTGTAGAAGAAACCAGCGGCGGCTGGTGCTAAAAAAAAATTGGGAGGGGGGGGTGCAAATAAAAACAAAAACAAAAAACATCAATTGCTGCCACTGTGCCATCAAATGCAGCCACTGTGCCATCAAACACTGACACTGTGCCCACAATTGCAGCCACTGTGCCATCAATTGCAGCCACTGTGCCATCAAATGCTGCCACTGTGCCCATAAAACGCTCTAACTCTGCCATCAAATTCTGCCACTGTGCCATCAATTGCAGCCACTGTGCCATCAAATGCTGACACTGAGCCATCAAACGCTGTGACTGTGCTAGCAAACACTGCCACTGTGCCATAAAACACTGTGACTGTGCCATCAATTGCAGCCACTGTGCCATCAATTGCAGCCACTGTGCCATCAAATGCTGTGACTGTGCCTATCAAATGCTGCCACTGTGCCATCAAATGCAGCCACTGTGCCATCAATTGCAGCCACTGTGCCATCAATTGCAGCCACTGTGCCATCAAATACTGCGACTGTGCCATCAAATGCTGCAACGATGCCCATCAAACACTGCCAGTGTGCCCATCAAATGTGAGTGTGCCCCCCCGCCCGTTTGCGAGTGGGGGGGCAGCGGGTGGTAGCGGCGAGCGGGGTCATTCATGTCTCCTGCACTCCCATCCTCTCTTCCCGTCAGGCATCCAATAGCGGAACCTGTTGTTTCAGCCAATAAGGTGACAGGTAACCAGACCTGAGCAACCTGATAGGGTTGAGAGGCAGGTCAGTGTTAGGCCTCGTACACACGACCGAAGAACCCGTCGGAAAAACACATCGTTTTCCTCGACGAGTTCCTTGTTAGGCTTGTCGAGAAACTTGACAAGCTATCTTTGCGTACACACAGTCAAGACCAAATCTCCTCATTCTCAAACGCGGTGACGTACAACACATAGGGCCAGATTCAGGATGGTGAGCGGTTCTTTATTCCGGCGTAACGTTTCTCATTTACGTTACTCCACCGAAACTTTACGCGTAAGTACTGTATTCACAAAGCACTTGCTCCTAAAGTTGCGACGGCGTAGCGTAAATGGGCCGGCGGAATTCAAATTGGGCGGGTAGGGGGCGTGTAGTATTTAAAATAGGCGCGATCCCGCGGCGAACGTACTGCGCATGTGCCGGCCATCAATGTATCCCAGTGCGCATGCTCCAAATTATGACAGTGTTTTCGACGTGAACGTCAATGACGTCAATCCCCGTTCACGGACGAGTTACGCAAACGACGTAAAACTTTTCCAATTCAACGCGGTCACGACGTCTATACTTAACATAGGATGCGCTTGCTTTTTGTTGCTTTATCTTTACGCCGGGAAAACCCTTACCCTAAAGTGACTGCGTCGGGCCTGCGTACGTTCGTGACTTGCCGTATCTCGCTTATTTACATATTCTCGGCGTAAATCAGCGAGAACGCCCCCGGCGGCCATTTTAAAACTGCCTTTAAGATCCGACGGTGTAATACAATTACGCCTGTCGGATCTTTGCTGCAAACCGGCGTATCTTGTTTTCTGCATACATAAAACAGATAAGCCGGCGCAAAGTGTGAGTTATGTCGGCTTATCACTGATATGCCGACGTAACTCTACCTGAATCTGGCCCATAGACGGCAGGGGAAGTTTGATTTCACTGGCACAACCCTTGGGGCTGCTTTTGCTAATCTCATGTTACTGCATGTTAAGTAAAAGTTTTGTTAGAGACGATTTGCAATTTTTTAGCCTGTTACAGCGTGACAAATGTGCTATCTCCATTACAAACGCTACTTTTACCGAAGGTGCGCTCCCGTCTCATACTTTATTCTGAGAATGCGCGGGTTTCTAAGCATACACACAAACGTGTTTCTCATCGAAAAACCAGCCCGAGGAACAAGACGAGGAAATTGAGACTCCCGACGAGGAAAAAGAAAACTTGTTCTCTTTTTTCCTCGTCGAGTTCCACGTCAGTTTTCTCGATGAAAAGCATACACACCAACATTTTCCTTGGCAAAAAAGCTCTGCCACCAAGTTTTTTGATGGATTCTGTCGATGAAAACGGTTGTGTGTACGAGGCCTTAGGGAAGCGGTGTATCACTTCCCCTAACACACCACTGAGTAATCACCGAACGCACAGCAGTGCGCCCGCTGTTTACCCTTTTGGAAGCCTATTAGAGTGCACAGGCTCTAATCAGGAAGCCTTTTAGAGTCTATAGCTCTAATCAGGCGCTTTCAAGACACCCCCGCCGCTGTAATTCATATGCCCGGTGCCCGACAGGGGATGGGCACAGGAATAGGAGGCGGCAGCGAGGCTGCATTGTGGCTGCAGATGGGCATCAGGCTGCATTGAATGGGCGCAGAAACACAAAATCAGCTAAAGCAGCCCAAAGGGTGGCGCCATCCGAATGGAACTTCCCCTTTATAGTGCCGTCGTACGTGTTGTACGTCACCGCGCTTTGCTAGAGCATTTTTTTTTAACGGCCATTTTTTCTAGAGGCTAAAAAACTTCGTTTTTCACAAGCTGAAAAATGATTGTGTGTACGCAGCATTACTTTCTGCTTTCAAGCAATGCATCCAGCTTCTTCCCAGCAGCAGCATAAGGAAAGGGGGTGCACTGCAATGTAAGGCGGACCGTTTTCATCGGACCAGGCTGAAGTGGTCTGATGTGTGTACACACCATCAGACCAAAAATCCGATCAGACCATAACGCGGTGACGTAGAACACATCGACGTGCTGAAAAAAGGAAGTTCAATGCTTCCAAGCATGCGTCGACTTGATTCTGAGCGGGTTTTTGGTCCGATGCTTTGGCATACTAACCATCGAATCTGTCCGACGGACAGGTGTCCGTCGGACAGATTTTAAAGCAAGTTTTAAAACTTTGGTCCGACGGACAACGGTCCGATAGGCCGTACACACCATCGAATCGGTCCGATGAAACTGGTCTGCAGATCAGTTTTATCGGACTGGTCTGATCGTGTGTACGCGGCCTTAGAAAGAGTGGGTGACTCAACTTTGGATGGTCGGGTGGCTTTTGACATCTACTGTAATGGGGAGGGGATGCGCTGGACATCTAAACTTACAGATACAACCGGCCCTTTTGAGGGCAATCATAATGATGATGCGGTCCACAATGAAATTGAGTTTGACACCCCTGCCATAAGGTATCTGGCTCCAACGAGACACTCCTTCGACTTTCAAATGCAAGGACACAACTACACCAACTTATCGATCGTAGCTTTTTAGTGGTGGGAGATCACTTATGACAAACTTTGACATGGCACTGCTATTAGTTATTAGGAATTACATTCAGTGTTTCATTGTGTTTGCTTGCTGGTTTGCAAGTGTGTCAAATGGGCTGAGGCCTATCTTAGCCAGCGGCTCCTGTGGGGGTGGTGTTATATTTATTATGTCATAGTGTTGGTGGGTCAGAGATTTCAAGAGGAGGAGGAATGTGGTTTCCTCCTATGTCTTCCTGCATTTACAACTGGAAGGACATGGATTCCCCTTGGATTTGGAGTCTGTTGTGTGGAGGGCTCCACTCTTAGGCCGCGTACACACGAGGGGATATGTCCGCTGAAAACGGTCCGATGGACCGTTTCAGCAGACATCTCCGCTCGTGTGTATGGGCTAGCGGACAGATTTGTCCACCCGACAGATTTCAAAGCAAGCTTTGAAATCTATCCGGTGGGGATCTGTCCGCCCGACATGTCTGCTGGTTAGTACACTTACCAGCAGACATGTCGTCCCCCACCGCCGCCGCGCCGCTGCCGAATGGATTCGGCGCATGCGCGGAAGTGTTTTACTTCCTGGTGCGGTGACGTGGCGGTGACGCGGCGGCGTCAACGTCACCGCCGCGTCACCGCCACGTCACCGCGCCGTCCGGCGGCGGGGAATTTGATCCGATGGTGTGTACACGCCATCGGATCAAACTCCCGATCGGACATATCCGATGGAAATGGTCCGCGGACCGTTTTCATCGGATATGTCCGATCGTGTGTATGGGGCCTTACACCTTGTTCTGCTAGCCAGAGGTAGGGTTCTGGTCCACGGGGACAAGCTTCATGACAAGGAATCGTGATTTTATTTCTTGGTGTTTTTAATCAAGTATGCAATATACATATGTTGATGTAAATTTTTTTTTAATACATTTTTATTGAGACATATTCTAGTCATACAATATCACAACAATAAATAGACAATATCTGCATACAACCATTATTGACACACACATAATATTTAGGTATATGTACAGTATACATCCCACATAAATAGTCTAGAACAAAGAAGAAAAGGGAAATAGAGAGAAAAAAAGGGGACAAAATTAAAGGGACATTTCCTCCATCACCATTTACCCTACACTAATCTATTTTATAGTTAAAGGAACACTAAAGGTTTGTTTTTTTATTAGATCAATTGATTGCTGTAAGCTAGAGCATTTAAATATCACTTACCTCGTTTTTCCTTTTGACCTCCAAAATACAGTAATCCAGGTATGAAAATGCAATTTCCTGCCTCTCCTCTTCTTGCTTTCCACCAGCATCTGAGCCGTTTTGCATGGTGGAAAGCAGAATGTGCTTACCCCCTTCCTATGACTACAGCCCTGCGTAAAGATGCTCGCTTATGCCTCACAGGCATGGAGGCTAAGCCTAATGGGAACTGTAGTTCCCATTAGGCCGTGATGTAGCAAGAATGAATGCGCACCGCAAACCAGGAAGTCAGTGAGAATAACGATTCAGGAGTGACAGGGGTGAATAAAACAGCTCGATTTCAACAGGTATCAAACTAGTTATAATGCAAAACATTACTTTTTACTTTATCAGCTACTGTCAGACTTTAATTTAAGAGGAAAATGATTTTGTCTTTACAAACCCTTTAATAAAAAATATACAAACAAATACCTTAACCCCAAGAAGGACCTGACCAAACATCCCTACTTCTCTAAACTATACCCCCAAATGAGAAAGGGAAAAGAAAAAAAAGGGGGAGGGTGGTGGTTTGGAAAGAGGGAAACTCCCCCCCCCCCCCTGACATATCCACCTTACTTTTGCTGCATTAAATAGATGCAGAGTAATACTTTTCCTGTAAAACTTAATAGAAGATGGCATCCCATGGAAAAGGAAAAGTAGAGGGGAAGAGTCTATAGGTCTTAGGCTCGGTTCACACTAGTGCGAATTGGATCTGGGGTCCCGGCGATCTTCATATTTTTCTTAATCGTTCACATAAAAGGCTCCAAAACCATGTCAAACAATAATGGGGAAAGAGGACACCCCTGTCTTGTCCCATTACATATACTAAAGTAATCGGATAACCTGCCATTAACCTTAACGCTCATTCTGGGATCTCTATATAGCGATAAAACCCATCCCATCATTTGTTCCCCTAGACCCATCTTCCTCAGCACCTCAGTCATAAAGACCCAGCTCACACTATTGAATGCCTTTTCAGCATCCATTGTTAGTACCACGCGCAGAGGTCCATTCTTTGCCCAATGGAGCATATGAAGGGCTCAAATAGTATTATATCTAGCTTCCCCACCCTTCATAAAGCCCCTCAGGGACCAACTTCGTTATATGATCTTGCAATCGGAGGGCTAGTATCTTAGCTAGAAGTTTAGTATCCGAGTTGAGGAGGGAGATTGGTCTATAGTTAGCACAATATTGAGGGTCCTTCCCAGATTTTGGAAGAACCGTCACATGCAAAAACAATGCCTCTGGGGGTAAGGTATTGGAGGCCCTGATATAATTAAAATAACTACAAAGAGGAGATGATAAAAACTTTTTGTAGTATTTAGTCATAAGGCCATCAGGCCCAGGACCTTTACCCATTGGCAGGGACACTACTACAGTTCCCAATTCTTCAATAGAAATAGGCTGTTTCATCTCCTTGAGAGCTGCGGACGGTATGATAGGTGACTCTGAGCCCTGCAGATACTCCTTAAAGGGGTTGTAAAGGTAAAACAATTTTTCCCTAAATAGCTTCCTTCACTTACCTCATCCTTCGATTTTGCTTTTACTGTAAATGTCCTTATTTCTTCTGAGAAATCCTCACTTCCTGTTCTTCTGTCTGTAACTACACACAGTAATGTGACACTTTCTCCCTGGTGTGGAGAAAGCCTCTTGGGGGGGCAACAGGAGTGTCAGGACGCCCACTAACACACAGCTCCTTTCTCTATCTGCAAAGTAGATAGTGTCCTGACCCTCCTGCTTGCCTCCTCCCCCCTCAAGAGGCTTTCTCCACACCCAGGAGAAAGTGTCACATTACTGTGTGTAGTTACAGACAGAAGTACAGGAAGTAAGGATTTCTCAGAAGAAATACGGACATTTAAAAGCAAAATCGAAAGATGATGTAAGTGAAGGAGGACTGCACTAAGGTAAAGAAAGCTATTTAGGGAATTTTTTTTTTACCTTTACAACTACCCCTTTAATCTTGCTCACCTGTCCTCGGTCCACAGGACCCGAAGTAGACGGGTATATATTATACAAAGACCTATAAAAGCAATGGAATTCATCAGTTATTGTTTGAGTGTCCACTATTTGTTTGTTATGAACCATTAAGGTGTGGACATGACGTGAGTCTTATTGCTTCTTTAGCTGTCTAGCCAAAAGCTTACCACACGTATTCCCCTGTTCATAAAAACGATGAGCAAAATACTTGTGCTTATCTTTAACTTTGCGATCCAAACACTGAGAGAGACTAAACCGCAGTGTCACATACCTGGTAGGAGTCTGATATGATGAGGTCGGCCTCCCTTGTATCTCCAGCCCCAAAACCCCTCTGAGGATGAAACAGATGACGGTTAAGGTTTAGGAGGAACACAAGTGCCTGTAGGTGTTGCTTGCAGAACTGCCCGATGAAGGTGGAGACAGAAGACACCGTAGAGCAGCAGGTACCGGGCCAAGTGGTGAGGAGAGACCGGCCGGAGTTTAAGGGGAACTCCAACACACTTGCAGAGTCAGGGTGAACAACTTGCAGGAACTTCCGGGATGCAGAGGTCAGAGGATAGCCGGGTTCGATAACAGACAGGTAGCGAAGTACACAGGGACAAGCAGGAGCAAGGTCAGGTGAATAGCCAGGATCATAAGCCAAGTATTCAGGAGGTAATCAGAGTCCCGAGGGGAAGTCAAGACAAGCCAAGTCGATAACAGGAATCTGACAGAGAATACAGGCGTCAGGAAATCAGGGAACTGCTGAAGACCAGTCAGCACCGCCTGGTTGTCAGAGCTCCTTTTAAATAGGCATTCGTAGGGATCAGGAAAGCCTCCTGCGTGTGCACGCCATCTGCTGCGTCCGCACATGCGCAGTAGCGCGCTGCGGCGTTTGTTGTATTCTTTGGGCGCGCGCATGTGCGCCATTGGTCTGGAAAGTCCATTGAAGTCTGAGTGTGCGCACATACACATGTGTACGCGCCAGAGACATCTTCGTCCTTTTCTTACAATGCCCCCCCTTACAGGCAGCCTCTGGATGCCCCTCAGTGCTCTCTTTTCTGTGTGGCGTTGAAAAAAGGCTTGCACCAATCCTGGGGCATGTATGTTGGAAGCTGGTTCCCAAGAATTTTCCTCGGGGCCATAGCTCTTGCATTTGACAAGGAACTGTGTTTGATTATTTCTACGTCTACAGTCCAATACAGACTCCACTTCAAATTCCTCGTTCCCTTCGATTAGCACAGGAGGGGGAACTTCAGAGACCCGGTTAGGGAAAGGATTCGGCATGGTTGGTTTTAATAAGGAAACATGGAATACTGGATGTATCTTTAGGTTCTTGGGTAACACCAATTCGAAGGCGACTGCATTGATCTTCCGTTTGACAGGGAAAGGGCCCAAAAATTTGGGACCAAGTTTCTTTGAGGGGCAGCTTAATCTCAGGTTAGTCGTGGACAGCCAGACCTTATCGCCAGGATGCCTCTTCTTTTCTTATCGAAAAACTTCTTGTTACTTGCCTGGGACTTAGAGATTGCATCCTGTAGCACCTGATTATTGGTACTAAAGAAGTTTAATCGGTCTTGTACAGCAAGTACTGAAGATTCAGCAGGTAGTTCTGGTAAGAAGGACGGATGATAGCCAAGGTTAGCGAAAAAAGGAGATTGATTGGTTGCTGAGTGCATGGTGTTGTTATATGAGAACTCTACAAGCGGAAGGAGGGATAGCCAATCGTCTTGTGCGAAAGAGGAGCAACACCGTAGGTACTGTTCGAGGGTTTGGTTCGTCCTCTCAGTCTGGCCGTTTGTGGATGATATGCAGAGGAGAGACAAAGTTCAATTTTTAGTGCTTCACATAAGGCCCTCCAAAACCTAGAGGTGAATTGTACCCCTCGATCGGAAATAATGCTGTCGGGAATACCATGCAATCTGACAATCTCTTTAATGAAGGCCGTGGCAGTTTCTGTAGCAGAAGGAGTGCCTTGCAAGGGTACAAAGTGAGCCATCTTGGTGAGGCGATCAACTACGACAAAAATTGTATTAAAGTCCTTAGATGGGAGAAGTTCCACGATAAAATCCATGGAGATCATGCTCCATGGCTTCTTAGGTACAGGGAGAGGTTCCAGAAGACCCCAAGCCTTGGCTCTGTCTGTTTTATTTTGAAGACATGTATTACAGGATTTGACATATTTTTTACAGTCCTGCATTAATTCTGGCCACCAGAAAGAGCGGGATTTCGTAGTGACCGGCTAGGGGGTGGTCGTGGCAACGTCCCAAAACAGGTACTCTGAATTGTTCAGGGACAAAGATTTGTTCCCCATGGAGATAAAGGCCATTCTTTAGTTGGAGAGCTAAATTCTGCGGAGGTGGTTGGTTGATCACGCTTGCTTTTATCTGAGACATCAGATCTGCTTGAAGGCTCAAATTTTTTTTAGCCGGGAGAATGGTATCAGGCTCTACGGAACTCACAGGATCTTTAAACATTCGAGACAAGGCATCTGGCTTACCGTTCTTAGAGTGGTGGCGAAAGGTGATGTGAAACACAAAACGAGAGAAAAACAATGCCCATCTTGCTTGTCGAGGTCTTAACCGTTTAGCCGTCCTCAAATATTCTAAGTTCTTGTGATCCGTGAAGATGAGGATCGGGTGAGAGGCTCCTTCCAGGAGGTAGTGCCATTCTTCAAGCGCCGCTTTAATAGCAAGCAATTCTCGGTCCCCAACATCATAGTTCCTCTCGGACGGATTTAGTTTCTTGGAAAAAAAGCCACAGGGTGAAGCAAGGACTTAGGACCCTGACGTTGGGACAGTTTAGCCCTCACTGCATTTTCAGAGGCATCTACCTCCAATACAAAGGCCAAATAAGGGTCGGGGTGCTTCAGAATGGGAGCTGAGGTAAACAAGATCTTTAATTGCTTAAAGGCCTCTTGAGCTTCGGGTGTTCACTGGAAGGGTATGTGCTGTTTGGTTAATTGCGTGATGGGGGAAATAATGCCGGAAAAGTTCTTAATTAATTTTCTATAGAAATTGGCAAATCCCACGAACCGCTGAACGGCTTTCCTGTCAGTGGGAGCAGGCCATTCCATAACAGATGTAACTTTCTGCAGGTCCATCGAGATACCATCAGCAGAAATAACAAGTCCAAGGAAATGTATAGTTTGTTTTTCAAAATCAAATTTTTCAGCTTTTGCGTAGAGGCAGTGTTTCCTGAGTCGGTCCAAAACTTTCTTGATGTGGATCTGATGCTATTCGATGTATTCGGAGAAAATCAAAATTTCATCTAAATAGACAATGACAAATAAGTCAAGATAGTCCCAAAAAACATAATTGAATAGGTGTTGGAAAGTAGCTGGGGCATTGCAGAGCCTAAATGGCATGACCAGGTATTCGAAATGACCAAAGCGTGTTCGAAAGGCCGTCTTCCATTCATCCCCTTTCCCTGATTCTAACCAGGTTGTATGCTCCTCTCAAGTCTAGTTTAGAGAATATCTGTGCCCCCCGCAGTCTCTGGAACAGTTCGGGAATCAGCGAAAGTGGGTACCTGTTCTTAACAGTAATCATGTTAAGGTCCCGGTAATCAATACAGGGTCTTAAGGAGTGATCCTTCTTCTCTACGGAGAAGATACCGGCACCTGCAGATGACGTGGAGGGCCGAAAAAACGTATTTTCCAAACTTTCATCGATATAGGCACGTAGGACTTCCAGTTCGGACTCAGAGAGGGGGTAGATTCGGCCAAAGGGAATCTCAGCCCCCGGTAATAGCTCAATAGGGCAATTATATGTCCTGTGAGGCGGAAGAGTGTCTTCACCCTTCTTGTTAAACACGTTCAGGTATTCATGGTAAGCCAGAGGTATCAGTTTATTGGTTTCAGGTTCAGGTTGAAGGCTGAGAAGGGGAGCGTTGTAAACAGGCTTTTCTGGAAAACAGTGAGAGAGACAGTAGTTGGAAGAGAAGGTGACTACCCCCGTAGGCCAGTCAATGTGCGGGTTATGGGCTCTTAACCATGAAACGCCAAGGATGATGGGGAACATGGGTGAGGCAATGACATCCAACCGGAGGAATTCATGGTGACCTGAAGGAGTTTGACAAAAAATAGGTGCAGTCTCTTGTGTGACTGGGCCTGATTTAATGTCCGAGCCATCAGCTAGGTGGACATGCAATGCTTGTCTCTTGGTACACACGGGAAGCTGATGCAGAGAAACAAATGCAGAGTCCACAAAACAGCTGCAGGCCCCAGATTGCTGCCACGGGGAGTGTCTTTTTGGCAAACTGGAGAATGACTGGGAGGGAGAGCTGTGAGCGACCCTCTCCAAGAAGATGTTCCAAATGGGGCCGTTGGGAACAGGCTCTGGTGGTCCTCCTTGCTGGACAAGTCCGTAAAAAGTGACCAGCCTTCCCACAGTAGAGGCACAAGTTGGCATGTTGTCATCTGAGACGTTCAGCCGGGGGAAGGGGTGCTCTTGGAAAGCTTCTGTGGTATGCCTTATGCTGAGCTCTCTGGCTGGGAGGTGCAGTAGACTTGAAGCCACAGACAGGATTCCTTCAGTTTTCTCCGCCTGCCTTTCACGTAATCGGCAGTTGATCTGAGTGGTCAAGCTAATCAGGTCTTCCAAGGACGCTGGGATTCCAACTCTGGCTAGTTCACCCTTTAAGGAGTCAGAAAGACTGTGGCGAAACCAGTGGCGAAGGGCAGGACTATTCAATTGGGTGTCAGTACTTAGAACACGAAAGTCAGTGACATAGTCCTTGACAGGCCTTGTCCCTTGTTGCAGTTTGCTAAGCCTGGATTCTGCCGTCTGCTGACAGAAGGGATTGGCAAATAACTGAGGCATGGCTTAGAAAAAGTAATCAGTGGTAGCCAGGACAGGGTCACGCTGCTCTCGGAGGTGATGAGCCCAGGAAAGTGGTTCTTTTAACAAAAGTGTGATTACTAAACCCCACCCTAATGTCCTCAGAAAAGAAGGCCTGAGGTAGCAGGGAAAAGTAAAGTTCACAGAAGTTGCGGAAGGTTCTAAACGTTTCAACGATTTCCAGAAAATCGCTCAAGGATCGGCACCCTGGGTTCCGGAGGATAAGGAATAAATCCATAGGATGAACTTGACTCAACTTGAGTAGAGGCATCTGCAACTGAAGGGGAAGCAACGGCTGGTGCAATACTTTCTTCATGCGAGAGTCGCTCATCCATGCGACTGAGGTCCTCCTGTAAATTCTGCACAATATGAGCAAGTGCGGAATTTGTTTCAAGAATGTCCTTTGGTGGAGAGGCCTCCCTTTCAGACTCCATTCCTGGCTGACTAGTAGTGTCAAGTACCTGGTAGGAGTCTGATATGATTAAGTCGGCCTCCCTTGTATCTCCAGTAGGGATGAACTCTGGGTTTGATTCGAACGTATGTTCGACTCGAACATTGTCTTTTTGTACTTTCAATGAAATTCGCCCCAAATTTGAGTGACGCGCAATGGCCCATAATTCACTGCATGCTTGGCCAATCACAGTGCGCAAAAAACGGAGAGCCATAATTGCGTGGAGGTGAGAGGAGGCATGGAGGTGAGGGGAGGCGTGGAGGGGAGGAGGTGCGTGGAGGGGAGGTGTGGAGGGGAGGACAGGCGTGGAGGGGAGGGGAGGTGTAGAGGGGGGGAGAGGCGTGGAGAGGAAGACAGGCGGGGAGGGGAGGCGTGGAGGGGATGGGAGGCATGGAGAGAAGGACAGGCATGGAGGGGAGGGGAGGCGTGGAGAGGAAAACAGGCGTGGAGGAGTGGAGAGGCTTGGAGTGGTCGGCAGGCGTAGAGGGAAGAAGAGGCGTGGAGGGGAGAGTATTGTTGGGGAGAGGAGGAGTGGATGGGAGAGTAGTGGAGGTGAACGGAGGCATTTAGCGGAGCCAAGGCCTGGAAGGGAGTGTGGAGGTGTAGTGGAGCGGAAGCATGGCCAAAAACGGACATATGTGTCCCCCCCCCTACATCAGAGAGTGCTGAATCAGACATGCAGCAACCCCACCAAAGCAAGTGAGAAAGATCAAGAGGAGAATGTTGCATTGGTTGCTACAGTTCTAATAGACAAACTGACACTCTTCTGCCAAACCGTGCCAACATTCGAGAAGGCAGCAGGCTGGGGATGAGTCCGGGACTCCGTGAATGCGTTTCCAAGTTTTGCAGGGCCACCACTGGCGTCAGACACAGGTAAAATTATTCCAATATTCATTTTTTTTTTTTACAATCTTTTTTATTGGGTTTTAAAAGGGTAGTACAATAACGAATTGACATAGGTATATGTAGCAATACCCCCGAAGAAGCTGCTGGTTTGTTTTGGGTGGCATGTTACCTCTATTCCTTAGCCGTCCAGGGTACTTGATGAGAGCTGAAATAAAGTTCAATCCCCACTGTGCACTTTTTTTCTCTTCTTTATTTACCAAGCGTAAACATTGAGGTTTAAAACTTTAGTTGGAAACACTCCTGCTTCCAGCAACGTAGCTTTCGTCGCCACGCTAGAGTGGGATTTGTGCGCCTGGATAGGCCCCTCTCACTAAGGCCCCTTTCACACTGTGGCAGGACGTGCGGTGGCGGTATAGCCCCGCTAAAAATAGTGGCACTATACAGTTGGAATAGCCGCGCAATTCGGCCGCTAGCGGTGCAGTATTAACCCCCCTAGCAGCCGAAAAAAGGTTAATACCGCCCTCAATGTGCCTCTGCAGAGGTGCATTGATGGTGGTATTACCGCGGTTTCACACACCGCTTCTCTCACCGCTCCAAAGATGCTGCTTGCAGGAGAATATTTTCTCTCCCGCCAGCGCATCGCCTCAGTTTTAAAGCCCTCGGGGCTGGGGCAGGAGTTTTCAGGTGGTATTTAGGCACTATTTTTAGCACTAAACTGCCTGAAAAACTCCTCAGTGTGAAAGGGGCCTAACCTAGCAGCCAGATTGTCACACGGAAATTTGGTAAAGTCTCTGCCACGACCTTCCCAATTTGTTAAAGATGTATTTGGTCCAGAATCCTCTCAGCATAGGATTAAGCACCCGGATCTCTTCTTGAACAAAATCTTGTGAACTCAGAACTGACAGGCGACTTTCATTCAGCCCCTCAGTAATTGGGCGTCCTTCAATGAAGTTCAAGGCCTCTCCTGAGCGTACCAGTCTCATGCTTGGGGCTCTCCAGAACAGGTGCTTCATTAAGTGGCTTCCTCCTTTTAGGATGCATAGCACAGGACCACCTTGTAAACGTAGACCCAGTCTGACTACTGGGCCTACCTGGTAGATCACAACTCTGGACGAACGTGGTCCCGGAGACAGGAAGTTTTTAACACACACCACCGGCCAGGAGGGCCACTCACAGGGGGTTGATGGGACAACTGGCCAGGGTCTGACGACGACCCTAAACTAGTAACGTCTGTCCCTTAAGTACTCTCTCCCGGAATGCACAGCGAGGTGATCAACCCCCACTGAGGAAAAACACCCAATATGCCTTGACCTGACTGCTGCCACCCTCGGCCTGGGGTGGAACCGACACCCCAGACAACAATAGTGGTCACTTACAGCACAGCCATGGCTGGATAAGAGGCCCGAATTTGGCAAAACAGTACAGTCAGAGGTAGTTAAATCTCTGACAACCCTCTAAATTTAAAGCAGATTCACCTAAGAAAAATAGCAGGCCGCTACATATAGAAAAATTCCAAAGAGCCATTTTACATACAAAGAACCTTATTCCAATATTCTTTCACTCGCTGTAGTAGTCCAAAAAAAGTAACAGTTCAACTTTACAAAAACTATATATTTGGCACAGCCATATACAGAAGAGAACATTAACATACTTTGAAATATAGTAACGTGTATATATAAAAACATCACTGTCGTTTTCCTACAAAATAAATCTGTTTGCTTTCCAATTTATGTAACTAATATTTTTTTTTCATGTGCAGATTCTATGGCCTCGTACACACGATCGGACATATCCGATGAAAACGGTCCGCGGACCATTTCCATCGGATATGTCCGATCTGGAGTTTGATCCGATGGCGTGTACACACCATCGGATCAAATTCCCCGCCGGCGGACGGCGCGCTGACGTGTCGGTGACGCGGCGGTGACGTTGACGCCGCCACGTCACCGCTACGTCACGCACCAGGAAGTAAACACTTCCGCGCGCATGCGTCGGATCCATTCACAGGATACGACGCATGTGTGGGAGGATATGTTCGCTGGTTTCCCGTACTAACCAGCGGACATATCCGACGGACAGGTTTGTAGCGGACAAATTTCAAAGCATGCTTTGAAATTTGTCCGATGGACAAATCTGTCCGCTAGCCCATACACACGATCGGAGATGTCTGCTGAAACGGTCCATCGGACCGTTTTCAGCGGACATATCCCCTCGTGTGTACGAGGCCTAAGACTGTCGGTCCGCAGTCATCAAAAAGATGAAGAAGCATCTACAGGGAGAGTATATTAGGGGAAAGCCTGTAGAGTTCCGAGAGTGGGAGGCAGAGCTGAGAGATGGCCTTGGCCTTTCAGCAGAGGATGTCCCTGGAGTCAGCAGCAGGGGTCCACATCAGAGAGCTGGTGGTCAGTGAAATTAAATATATTGTTTTATATTGCAGTTTTAATGACTGCGCATGTGAGATTTGCGTTTGTCTTTACAATCATGCTTTCCAGATCGAGCGACATCATCTGTAGAGCCATCAGCTCCAAGTCCATCCCATCAACATTCTGGTGGTAAGTACCTAACACAAAGGATGTATAATGATGAACTTATATTTAACATTTAAAGCGGGCATCACTAAATGGCGGTACAGTGTATAAAGGCGCTCTCAGCATAAGGACAAAGCAGAAAGTACATATAAAAAGGCAGAGGTCCGATGGTGGATCCACTTAGGCCACGTACACACGATAGGTTAACCAGAGGACAACGGTCTGATGGACCGTTTTCATTGGTCAAAACCGATCGTGTGTAGGCCCCATAGGTTATTTAACCTTCAGTTAAAAAAAAGTCAACTTGCTTTAAAATTTAACCGATGGACGCCTAATGATAGGTCAAAACCGATTGTTAGTAGGCACGACCATCCACGCATGCTCAGAATCAAGTCGACGCATGCTTGGAAGCATTGAACTTCATTTTGAACTTCATTTTTTTCAGCACGTCGTTGTGTTTTACATCACGGCATTCTAACACGATCGTTTTTTTAACTGATGGTGTGTAGGCACATCAGACCATCAGTCAGCTTCATCGGTTAGCCTTCGGACCGTTCTCATCGGATGGACTGATCGTGTGTATGCGGCCTTACACGGAAAAGCGCGTTATCATAGAGGTTATCAGAGCTGTGTCATAATCTGCAGTGGAGGATCCAGGACCATGAAATTCCCTGTAAGCTGGTGAGCGGTTAGCATAAACCAGGCCTGTGATGGACAAATCAACCTCCATCCATCACTGGCCTGGTTTATGCTAACTGCTCACCGGCTTACAGGGAATTTCATGGTCCCGTATCCTCCACTGAAGATTATGACACAGCTCTGATAAACTCTATGGGCCAGATTCAGGTAGATGAGAGCATCTTTGCTCTGGAGTAACACTTCTCATTTACGTTACTCTGCCGAAATTTTAGGAGCAAGTGCTGTTATTCATGAAGCACTTGCTCCTAAAGTTGCGGCAGCGCATCGCAAATGAGCCGGCGGAATTCAAATTGGGCGGGTACGGGGCGTGTATTATTAAAACTAAGCGCGATCCCACGGCGAACGTACTGCGCATGCGTCGAGTGTCAATGCATCCCAGTGCGCATGCTCCAAATTCTGTGAGTGAACGTCAATGACGTCACATCCCCATTCATGAAAGTTTTACGCAAACGACGCGATTTATTTATTTTTTGACGCGATGACGACGCCTATACTTAACATAGGATACTCCACTAGGGGGCTGCTTTATCTTTACGTCGCGTATCGCTTCCGGAAACGTTGTAAAGTCACTGCGTCGCGCCCGAAAAAGATTGTGAATTTCCGACTCCCGCTGATTAACATATTTTTTCAGCGTTAATCAGCGGGAACGCCCCCGGCGCCATTTTTAAGTTGAAGTAACGATGCGATGGCGAAATTCAATTGCGCCGATCGCATCGGAACTCCAACCCGGCGTTTCTTGTTTTCTGGTTACAGAAAACAAAAACGCCGGCTTAAAGTGACAGTTAGGCTGGCGGATCAATGGATACTCCAGCCTAACTCTACCTGAATCTGGCCCAATATGTCGAGGACTTTCATGCCTGTCGGACCACCTGCATTACCCGTGATTATATGCTTTTACATTCACCTGATCCTGTAAGCGTTTTAAATTCTTTCTGTGGAAAATAACTAGCTCTTAATCCTGCACTAAGAGGTGCCTCTCTTTTTTGTCTGTTTATCAATAAATGGAGGACTGTGGGCCAGATGTGGACCGAGTCACTGTGCCATCCGGATTCCGGACCACCACAGTCCAGCCATTTAGTTGCCGGTTATAAAATATGTTGTTGTCGTCCAACATATACTAGTCAAAAATAATAAATAAAGCTGTTGACTTTATCTTGGGCATTACCTTGACTCTTGTCTTTTCTTGTGTCTAAAACAGAAAGCACGATCCATATCCCGGACTGTCCAGAAGTAGAACCATCAAATTCTGGCAGGAAGCAGCAGAACATTACGCCTCAGGGTAAGTAGTGTACATAATCTGGAAACAAACAGGACACACCATCATCATCATTATTCACCTACGTAAGCATTATATATATCCCCACAGGCATTATCATCTTAGGCCTCGTACACACGCACGGTGTTCTTGGCAAGAAAGCTGCTGGTAGAGATTTTTGTCGACAAAACCATGCGTGTGTATGGTTTCTCATTGGGAAAACTACCGTGAAGATCCTGCTCTCTATTTTTCTCGTCTGGATTCTCAGGAGTATTTTCCTGCTGAGAAACCCGAGCAAGCATCTGTACAGATTGAATATGTTTAAGATGAAAGTTATCACTCAGTCAAAAGTAGAGACTGAGAGAGCCTGGGAAGCCGGGATCAGTCTCATGGTTTTAGTTCATGGATTGGACTCTTTTGGGGTTTACAATCATAATTTTCTGTGTGGCAGGCGGATACATCTGAAGTGGTCCGAAATGAACTGCCTGAAGATTTTATTTGGGATGTTTTCCGAATCCCAATCCACATCAAAGAAAGGTGATGATATAAAGGCCAAAAATAGACCATTCAATAATACCTTGAGACTGATCCCAGCTTTTCAAGCTCTCTCAGCTCTCTCTAGTACTTTCTCAATGAGTGACAACTTTCATGATGTTAATAAACAAACATATTCCTTTAATTTTGGATAGATATCATGACCTGTCCTGCAGCTATATTTGGTTTTGGTTATGTTGAATTTTATATTTGTAATCTAATTTTAGAAGAGATTGAATTAAAAATATACGTATGGTACATAGATTATGGTTGAAGTTCAAGACAAAGTAGCAGTTAACTATCAAAGTCTAGGGCAGGGTATCCCAGTTTTGGAAGGTTAACTTTCAGAAATGCAATCTGCTCCATCAGCTGTGGAGCCAGTTGGGATCGTTGCCGGGGGGGGGGGGATATTCCCAGTGATATAAGCTCTTGGGCTACATTGGAGAGAGCAGGCCAAATCCCCTTCTTTTCATGCCAATATTGTAAAGGCTCAGTAGTAGCAGACAAATTTGGCTCGGAAAGATAAGCCTTTACTGTAGCTGAGACACCACTTTGTTGCCTGAGAGGTGGTCTTGTGGCTCCTCCTGTTCTTCCTCCACCTCTAACGGCATAAATAATTGTCTTTGCCTGTCACACACCCTCGCAATAATTTAGCCCTCCAGGTGGTTAGTACATTGCTGTGCAGGGGCATTTTGCTCTTGATTCAAGGATCAAACATTAGCTCAGGGCAAGCTTCTATGAGGTCATTAGTTCTTCTAGTTAGTTGACCCTTAAGTCTCATTAGAAGTGCAGCAATGTCTGCAACTTATGGGCCAGCAGGTAACACCTCTCTCTGGCTGAGAAATTCATCCAGCGTAATGTTAAGATTTGTGAATAGGGGATAACTTAAAAAATAGCATTCTCTCAGCTCAAGCTTTCTATGGCAGTGTGGAAGGGACTAAGCACTGCCACCAACTGACAAATGATTGTCCACTCCTCCCTGATTTATGCTCGAGGTATGCCTATATAATGCTCATGGGACATGGCATGAATTGCCTCTTGCTGCTCAAGCATTCTCTCCATCATTTCTAAAGTGGAATTCCACCTAGTGCTCCTGCTTCAAGCGGTGCTGACTAAGGCCAAAATTAATTTTGTCTTTGACACTTTAGTGAAAATTGCCTGCTATCTTACGACAGGATTCCAGAATTGCTGACAACTTTTGACTACTGTCGTCGTCCAGAGCAGCCTTAACGACAAGATGCAGGACATGTGCCGAGCAGCGAACTCCTACAAATCGCCCATCACGCAGAGCCTTAATCATGTTTGCAGCTCCATCTGTTACCACAAACCCTAACTTTGGTTGCATGCCTGCTTGTTCTCCAAGCCACTCTGCCACCATTTTTTGGAGTGCATGCAAAATATTATGAGCACTGTGTTGCTTATCTAGAACCTCTGCATGCAAGAGGAACGAACAGTTCCCCTGCTTAGGAATTACTGCCTCAGCTCCTGTGCTTCTTGACCCTGGTTTTAGATTGATAGGTTCTGAGACAGTGGGCTGCCACCATTGCGCGGTCAGTGACAAAAAGGCATGCTGGCCACTGGGAGCACTCCACAAGTTGGAGGTAAAATGCATAGACTGGCCAGCATCTCTGCCCAATTCCTCTTTCAATGCCCACACACACAAATCATACTACGTACTATGGTACTACTATGGTACGGCTGAATGTAGTAAGGGATGGTACAGTATACTGAGGTGCGACTGCCTGCATTAGCTGCTTAAATGGCTGCCCTTCCACCAAATTATAAGGTGCTCCACCAACAGCAATTAATTGCCCAATAAGGCCCTAGAATGAAAGCCGCTAAATTGCTGCAGGGTAGGCTGATGACTGGGATGCCTAACAGTTGCACAAGAGGTTGGATCCCCTTGCCTCTTGTCATGCCTATCAGTGGTAGTACTAGTACTGGTGGTTCCACACTGTTTAGTAGGTGGAGCTGCCACCCCACTTTCCTCTCTCAACAGCAGAGGCTTATGCTGAGAGCGCAAATGTTGACCCATCCCAGAATTTGAGATTTTCCCTACATTTCTCCCACGGCTCACTTCTCTGCCACATAGTTTGCATTTGGCTATGCGGCCATCCCCAACATAAACAAAATGACCCCATAGTTTTGAGCGCAGGTTGCGGTTATCGTTTCGACTGACACTGGGTGGGGAAGAATCTTCTATAATTTTTTGTTCATGTTCAGGTTTATGGCTTTGAGAATGAGTATCTTTAGAGGTGATGGAAGAATATGGTGGTGGTGGCCTAACACTGGTAACTGTGGCACTGGCTTCTGGGGTGATAGAAGAAGATGGTGGTCTAACAGTGGTTAATGTGGCAAAAGTTAAATCTTCTAAGACAGAAGAGGCGGGTGATGGTGACTGCGACTGGATTGCGTCTGTGAATAACAGAGTAGAGC
Organism: Rana kukunoris; assembly: GCA_029574335.1. NCBI lineage: Eukaryota > Metazoa > Chordata > Amphibia > Anura > Ranidae > Rana > Rana kukunoris. The sequence goes on along the minus strand of CM056051.1, from coordinate 425,540,160 downwards.
CAATACCAAGATATGTGGCTGGACTAGACAGATATTGATCTTCCTCAAGTCTAAACCCAATCCTGTTTCAAAATCATCAAAACCTAAAAAGGTGGGATGTAAATGTATGTCATTAATGTCATCATTGTGCTGTTTAGCAGCAGGTTCAGGTAGTAAAATATTAGCTGCCACTTCTACTCTATCTGTAGAGCTGCTGCTGCTAGCACTTTTGGTGTTGGCAGTGGCAGATTTGCTTTGATCTTGAGCAATTTTTTCCTCCTGCAGTAGATGACAAATCTTAATTTTTGGCTGCTTATAATTGTGTGTACTAACAGCCTTTGCAGGAAATGCCCGACATCTCTTGTAAAACAGAGAAGGTGTAACAATAGGCCTGATGCTAGCACCATCTTTTTTGGAAGTTGTTGCTGACACTTTATCAGCCACATTTTCCTCTCTTGCTTGAGCTTCCCTCATTGGGGGGGAGGAGAAGTATCCATTGTATTACAGTTATTGGTTTTAAAGAAAAAAATAACAAATGATGTATTACAACCTTCAAAAATGCAACTGCAAAAATAAACAGTTATAACAGACAGTTATAAACAAAATTAAAAAAGTGCACACACTGTCCCACAAAAGCAATAGCATAAAAAAAATACAATTGCAGGAATTGGAAATAACGAATTTCAATCCTTGCTTATTGCTTAATATTATTTCCTTCTCATAAATCCTGTATTTACTACACAGACACAGACAGTCCGCTCCCTTAGACAGTCATGAGACCTGACTTGTCTCCTCCTCAACTGAATCTAAGTAGATTCAGGATTGCATTGCATTGTCATTGTGACTCAGCAAAAAAGATATAAACTCATGTAGCGGGGTCCTCCTGTCAGAACCTAACGACAGGCCATCCCCGCTGGAACTTTATTCACGCTTGTAAATACGTAAGATACCTTTATGAAAGTTATGCATTGTGGGACTGCAAGTAGCAGGAGATATGGACTCCATTGACTCTTACGAGAAACAGACTACACTTCCCACAATGCCCTGTGCTATTGGAACATGTGACAACTCTGCTCAGCCACTCAGAAGGATATGAGAGGCTATTTAAGGAAGGGAAGGGGCTGCTCGCATTCTCTTGGGGGATCTGCATCTTCTCCTGGGCAGAGCTGCTGAGGAGCACAGCCGTGCTGCTAGGCCAGAAGCCTGGGCCTAAATTCACCGAAAGACCAGCCATCCAGAATGAAGCAAGACTTTAGCATCCAGCCCGAGTTCCCGGCGATCGGAGAGGCAACCCAGCTGACAACTAAAACAGTGGCGAATCCTCATCAAGGATCCTTGTGCTGTGCAGCAGTGATTTATCATCACACCTTCTGAGACGAACTCAGGCAGATCGGCCTGTCGGGTGAGAGAGCACATGCTCAGCTTGAAACACTCCCTTTAGACAGTTAACCTAGTGCCATCCCACAGGCCGGAGACACGTGTAGGGCCTCCAGCTGAAGTTTAGAGGCCCCTTTCACTGTTCATAGTTATTATACTGAAGTGACTGACGCTGGCTAGCGATCAGCTCACCAACGTAGCTGTTCAGGATACTCTGTTTAATCAATCTTCCCCTATTATCTACCACTTGTGGATTATAAACTTAACGTGCACCAACCGGACGCAACGTGATTTCAGCTGTTCTGCAGAACTGCCCGCTAGAGGGCGCTCGTGAGCATAGACTGCCTGTTTAGTTTAGGTGAATGGTACCATTCTTAGGTTTAAATCTCTTTTACTTACATTAATTGCTGATTCTTGCAAGGGCCCTTGCAAATAAGTCTGACTCATTACTTGCCAGTTGTGTTTGTGTTTAAACCCTATGCCTGTCTACCTTAAGTTTCTATACAGTAAATTTACCCCCCTTATATTTAAATATATTCACTGTGTGGAGTGTATTTTCTCATCTGGAGGGACCGTCCATAACAACAGGTAATTCATTGTCATATTGCCACTGCATGCTGTGTGCCTGTTATTGTTACCGCAGCCCAGCAGAGGTCACAATATCTCACTCACCAGACTTCTGATGTGTCAAGAGAGGGTTCGTTAAATAGGGGTGAGCTAAGCCAAAAGAGAGTAGATCCCAAATCAACCAGCGGCTCCTTTGGGGGTAGCGCTACACTCAGGTGATTGCTTAAGATATTAAGTAAGATGATTAACTCATAGCTACACTGCCCATTCGAAAGAACGATTCGAGAACCCAGATTTACGAACAGACAAAAAAACTAATTTACAAACATACGAATAAAAAACGAACATACAAATGAAAATACAAACATAAGGCCGCGTACACAAGATCAGACCGGTCCGATGACAAATTCGATGGTTAGTACACAAAAGCATCTCAGAACCCACACGTGTCTCCGGCCTGTGGGATGGCACTAGGTTAACTGTCTAAAGGGAGTGTTTCAAGCTGAGCATGTGCTCTCTCACCCGACAGGCCGATCTGCCTGAGTTCATCTCAGAAGGTGTGATGATAAATCACTGCTCCACAGCACAAGGATCCTTGATGAGGATTCGCCACTGTTTCAGTTGTCAGCTGGGTTGCCTCTCCGATCTCCGGGAACTCGGGCTGGATGCTAAAGTCTTGCTTCATTTTGGATGGCTGGTCTTTCGGTGAATTTAGGCCCAGGCTTCTGGCCTAGCAGCACGGCTGTGCTCCTCAGCAGCTCTGCCCAGGAGAAGATGCAGATCCCCCAAGAGAATGCGAGCAGCCCCTCCCTTTCCTTAAATAGCCTCTCATATCCTTCTGAGTGGCTGAGCAGAGTTGTCACATGTTCCAATAGCACAGGGCATTGTGGGAAGTGTAGTCTGTTTCTCGTAAGAAACATGAGTTTATATCTTTTTTGCTGAGTCACAATGACAATGCAATGCATTCCTGAATCTACTTAGATTCAGTTGAGGAGGAGACAAGTCAGGTCTCATGACTGTCTATCCAAACAGTTCTTTCTTCAGAATCTACCCGGGACTTGGCGCCAATGCTCAGGACTTTGTAAAAGAGGTTGGGGACTATTCAATATCCAGTTTGGGAAATCCACTAACAAGTCTAACATTTCTATAAAATGTTGCAAGTCGTCTTTGGTTCTAATGCCGCGTACACACGATCACTTTATGTGAGGAAAAAAAACGACGTTTTCTGTGAAGTAAAAAACGACGTTTTTGAAACTTCACTTTTCAAAGACGATGTTGCCTACACACCATCGTTTTTTCACAAAAAGCGAGGTTACATTCACCACTCTTTTCCATTGAAGCTCGCTTCATAACTAGCTTCTGGGCATGCGCGGGTTGAAAAACATCGTTTTAAACGACGTTTTTTGCTACACACGGTGACTTTTTGTGAAACAAAAAACAACGTTTTGAAAAACGGCACATAAAATTGAAGCATGCTTCAAATTTTTTTGGTCGTTTTTTACAAGACATAAAACGATGTTTTCCCCTACACACGGTCAATGAAATTGACGTTTTTAAAAACGTCATTTTTTTTCATCACATAAAGTGATCGTGTGTACGCGGCATAAGATCTGCCGTTTCTATTCTGGGTAGGCGAAAAGGAAAGGCACAACGTTATTTAACATCAACGGCATGCAAAGCTTCTAGCAAGGGTCAGACAGTCCAGCATTGCATAAGAGTGCAGTGTGATAAATCTGAAAAAAAAGAGAACTGAGCTCCATCAATCAACGGTAGTTTTATTACAGACTTTTTATGACTTTTATGATGGCTCCCTTCACAGAGTAACTGTGTAGTTTACAAATAACATCGCTTGGCTTATCTGCATTTTGGGCAGTATGGAGTAGTACATGATGCACCCTATCTACATCGATAGTATCGGGTGCAAGATCCGCCAAGCACAGTCAGAAGCAAGTCAGAGGCCCTAGTTGCTTTAGGCAAGCCCCGTATACATATATTCTGCCGGCGATCTCTATTTTTGTGATCATCAAACTGATCTATAAGGGAGTTCAAAACGTTCTCATGGTGTTTATTGATTTCTTGGGTATCAGCCACGGCTTGCCTAATGTCATCTTAGCCTGTCTCCACTTCTTCTACTCTATGTCCCAGTGCCACTGTGTCCTCCCTGAGCCCTTCTACAGCTTAACTGCAAGATAGTTCAACAGCAGTCAGGTGACAAGAATACTGCACCTGCACTGTAGACGTTGTTCCTGAAGGACCAGCGTTAGGTGTCCATTGCAGGGAGCTAGCGAACCACCGCTGGGCGTTGTAGTGCCATCACAAATCACAAAGAGTTTCCACAAGAGGACTAGCCATATACCAAGGAATCTCCATCAAGTACTGTAAATTCCCAACCAAGCCCTGAGGAGCCCTGGCCATGCTCCAGAGAACCACGGCGGGGGGCTGGATGATCACCCCCGGCCATTGGAGAGCTGTGGTTAGACATTGAAAGGCCCCGAATTGGGGGCTATGGAGCAATGGCTGGGCACTGTGGCACTACGTTCAGATGCTGGGCCACCGTGCTCGGATGTTGGAGAGCCTCAGGCGTGTATTGGAGAGCAGCGTTTGGGTACTATAACACCATTCTTTTGATCAGGGTAGACGTGCTTCACTTCCTCGTGGCCTGGCGCCATCTTAACTGTTTGTCCAGGATCCACGCTCTGCGAGGACAGGTAAGCTTGCATTCTGCCTGCTTGGTTCTTACCACCGTCGAGTGGTTGTGAAGCTGCGTGGCGGCGTGTGGACATAGTATGTCCAGAAGGGATGAGCTGTGGATTATCGCTGCTGGCTTTCCTGGAGCCCAGGGATCTCAGCACATTCAGGCAGCTTGTCTACTCTCCATGCCAATTCTCCCTTGTGGTTTTATGTTCATGTCATTTAGCCAAAGATGTGATATGAGCTGGGGAGTGTACAACACAAAACCATACTTGGGGTATTTTTATAGTGGTCTGTATATGTATTTAGGACATACATGCATTTGTTTTTTGTTTCTGTGGCTGTTATAAGATTTGGTTTCGTCCATGTACATGTACAGTGCCTTGAAAAAAGTATTCATACCCCATGTTACAACCAAAAATGTAAATGTATTTTATTGGGATTTTAGGTGATAGACCAACACAAAGTGGCACATAATTGTAAAGTGGAAGGAAAATGATAAATGGTTTTCAAAATTGTTTACAAATAAATATCTGAAAAGTGTGGTGTGCATTTGTATTCAGCCCCCTTTAGAGGCGGTTCACACTGGGGTGACTCGTCAGGCGACTCAGCCACCTGACAAGTTGCGTCCTATTCTATTCAGTGGAACCGTTCTAATAGGAGCGACGCAAGTCGCTCCGACTTAGAAAAAGGTTCTTGTACGACTTTGGGGCGACTTGCATTGACTTCTATACAGAAGTAATTTTGCAAGTCGCCTCTGAAGTCGTCTTCAGGACGCCTTGCCGAGTCGCCCCCAAAGTCGTGCCGCCCCAGTGTGAACCGGCTCTTACTCTGATACTCCTAATTAAAATATAGTGGAACCAATTGCCTTCAGAAGTCATCTAATTAGTAAATAAAGTCCACCTGTGTGTAATTTAATGTCAGTATATATACAACTGTTCTCTGATGCCCTCAGAGGTTTGTTAGAGAACTTTAGTGAACAAACAGCATCATGATGGCTAAGGAACACACCAGACAGGTCAGAGATACATTTGTGGAGAATTTTAAAGCAGGATTAGGTTATTAGAAAATATCCCAAGCTTTGAACATCTCATGGAGCACTGTTCAATCCATCATCGGAAAATGGAAAGAGTATGGCACAACTGCAAACCTACCAAGACATGGCCATCCACCTAAACTGATAGGCTGGGCAAGGAGAGCATTAGTCTGAGAAGCAGCTAAGAGGCCCATGGTAACTCTGGAGGTGCTGCAGAAAACCACAGCTCAGGTTGGGGATCTGTCCACATGACAACTATTAGTCATGCACTCCACATATCTGGCCTTTATGGAGGAGTGGCTAGAAGAAAGCCATTGTTGATCGAAAGCCATAAGAAGTCTGGAATGTGGAAGAAGGTACTCTGGTCAGATGAGGCCAAAATGTTATATTTGGCCTAAAAGCAAAACACTATGGGCCAGATTCAGGTAGGAGAGCGGGTCTTTATTCTGGAGTAACGTTCGTCATTTACGTTACTCCGGCGAAACTTTAGGAGCAAGTACTGTATTCACTAAGCACTTGCTCCTAAAGTTGCGGCGGCGTAGCGAAAATGAGCCGGCGAAATTCAAATTGGGCGGGTAGGGGGCGTGTATTATTGAAACTAGGCGCGATCCCGCGGCGAACGTACTGCGCATGCGTCAACTGTCAGTGCGCATGCTCCAAATTCTGTCAGTGAACTTCAATGACGTCAATCCCCATTCACGGACGTTTTACACAAACGACGTTAAACTTTTTCAATTCGACGCGATCACGACGGCCATACTTAACATAACCCTATGTGTGGCAGAAAACTAATACTGCGCATCACCCTGAGGACACCACCCCCACTGTGAAACATGGTGGTGGCAGCATCATGTTGTGAGGATGCTTTTCTTCAGCAGGGACAGGGAAGCTGGTCAGGGTTGAAGGAGAGATGGATGGAGCCAAATACAAGGCGATCTTAGAAGAAAACCCATTAGAGTCTGCAAAAGACTTGAGACTGGGGCAGGGGTTCATCTTCCAGCAGGACAATGACCCATACTATACAGCCAGAGCTACAATGGAATGGCTTAGATCAAAGAATATTCATGTGTTAGATTGGTCCAGTCAAAGTCCAGACCTAAATCCAATTGAGAATCTGTGGCAATACTTGAAAATTGCTGTTCACAGACACTCTCCATCTGACAGAGCTTGAGCTTTTTTGCAAAGAAAAATGGGCAAAAATGTCACTCTCTAGATGTGCAAAGCTGGTAGAGACATCCCCAAAAAGGCTTGCAGCTGTTATTACAGCAAAAGGTTGTTCTACGAAGTATTGAGGGGTGAATAAATAGAGAACTCTGTGCTATGGTAATATAAAATATATTAAAGAAGCTGTTCCCCTAAAGTGGTGTAAAAAACACGTTAGCAATGTGGGGGATGTATAATAATAAGGGGGCGCTAATAGTAGGTGATAAATAAATTCCAAATACTAACTTGAAACAATATGTTAACTATATGGTCAACGATACAACAGTGATTTAACCACTTAAGGACCGCCTCCTGCAGATATACGTCGGCAGAATAGCACGGCTGGGCACAAGCACGTACCTGTACATCCTCTTTAAGTGCCCAGCCTTCACCGCGGCCACGGGACCCGCGGACCCAATCCCCGCGGAGTTCCGCAATCGGTCCCCGGAGCTGAAGAACGGGAAGAGCTGTGTGTAAACACAGCTTCCCTGTTCTTCACAGTGGCAGCTTCATTGATCGTGTGTTCCCTAATATAGGGAAACACAATGAATGACGTCACACATCCAGCCCCGCCCCCTACAGTTAGAAAAACATATGAGGTCACACATAACCCCTACAGCGCCCCCTAGTGGTTAACTCCCAAACTGCAATTGTCATTTTCACAGTAAACAATGCATTTTTAGGCTCCATGCACACTGGACTTAAAAAACGTTGATTCTACAGGCGTTTGACGTTTTTTTTCCTGCCTCTAGAGGCACTTCTATTGTGCTCTATGTGTCTTTGCACATTATTGACTGCTACAGGCGTTTTCTGTCAGGGACGTTCAGAGGCAGGAAAAAAAAACCTTCTCTATCGCGTTTTCTGGAGGAGTTTAGAAGCTGTAAAAACGTCAGTCTCTCCTAAACTCTCCTAAACTCCTCTGAACTCTTCTGAACGTCAAGTGCCAACGTTTTTTTAGGTGTGTTGTGGGAGTAAGGCTCCATGCACACTGGACTTAAAAAACGTTGATTCTACAGGCGTTTGACGTTTTTTTCTCCTGCCTCTAGAAGCACTTCTATTGTGCTCTATGTGTCTTTGCACATTATTGACTGCTACAGGCGTTTTCTGTCAGGGACGTTCAGAGGCAGGAAAAAAAAACCTTCTCTATCGCGTTTTCTGGAGGAGTTTAGAAGCTGTAAAAACGTCATCCTCTCCTAAACTCTCCTAAACTCCTCTGAACTCTTCTGAACGTCAAGTGCCAACGTTTTTTTAGGTGTGTTGTGGGAGTAAAAACTTTTGCAGAGGGGAGTGTAGTGCAAAAAACTCCTATAAACTAAACTCTCATAGACTCGCTTAAACTCTCATAGACTCGCCTAAACTTTGTAGAATATGCTTTCATTTTGTATCTTTTATGCCACGTTTTTCAAGCTAAAAACGTTGACGTTTTTTCTGCTCCTAGTGTGCATGGAGCCTAAAAACTTTTGCAGAGGGGAGTGTAGTGCAAAAAACGCCTATAAACTAAACTCTCATAGACTCGCTTTAACTCTCATAGACTCACCTAAACTTTGTAGAATATGCTTTCATTTTGTATCTTTTATGCCACATTTTTCAAGCCTAAGGCTCCATGCACACTGGACTTAAAAAACATAGATTCTACAGGCGTTTGACGTTTTTTTCTCCTGCCTCTAGAACAGAGCTGGGCAAACTACGGCCCGCAGGCCGTATACGGTACGGCCCGGCGGACTTTTTAATCCGGCCCCCGGATAGCTGCGCGTGTCATATACAGCGCTTCCCCCTTTTCCGGGCACTTTTTTAATTGACAGATCATCACCCATCTCAGGATTGGATGGATGATCTGTCTATCAAAGTTTCCCGGAAAAGGCGGAAGCGCTATATAAGATACGCGCAGCTATTGGATTGAAAGTTGTAATGTTTCCTGACCCGCGCTATTAACAAACAGGCGGCGGCTCGGCTCCTCTCCTACACAGGTAGGATGTAATGTGGATGTAATGTGGGGGGACACCCGGCTGCAATGTGTGGGGGGACACCCGGCTGCAATATAGGGGGGACACCCAGCTGCAATGTGGGGGGGACACCCGGCTGCCATGTGGGGGGGGACACCCGGCTGCAATGTGGGGGACACACCCGGCTGCAATGTGGGGGGGACACCCAGCTGCAATGTGGTGGGGACACCCGGCTGCAATGTGAGGGGGACACCCGGCTGCCATGTGGGGGGGACACCCGGCTGCAATGTGTGGGGGACACCCGGCTGCAATGTGAGGGGGACACCCGGCTGCCATGTGAGGGGGACACCCGGCTGCCTTGTGGGGGTGCAACCCGGCTGCCATGTGGGGGGGGACACCCGGCTGCCGTGTGGGGGGGACACCCAGCTGCAATGTGGGGGGGACACCCTGCTGCAATGTGGGGGGGGACACTCCTGGCTGCAGTGTGGGGGGACACTCCTGGCATGCAGTGTGGGGGGACACTCCTGGCTGCAATGCGGGGTGGACACTCCTGGCTGCAATGTGGGGGGGACATTCCTGGCTGCAATGTGGGGGGGACACTCCTGGCTGCAATGTGGGGGGGACACTCCTGGCTGAAGTGTGGGGGGGGGACACTCCTGGCTGCAGTGTGGGGGGGGACACCTGGCTGCAGTGTGGGGGGGGGACACCTGGCTGCAGTGTGGGGGGGGGACCACCTGGCTGCAGTGTGGGGGGGGAACACCTGGCTGCAGTGTGGGGGGGGAACCTGGCTGCAGTTTGGGGGGGGGGAAACACCTGGCTGCACTGTGGGGGGGAACACCTGACTGCCCTGTGGGGGGGAACACCTGACTGCCCTGTGGGGAGGGGAACACCTGGGTGCATTGTGGGGGGGAACACCTGGGTGCATTGTGGGGGGGGGAACACCTGGCTGCATTGTGGGGGGGGGACACCTGGCTGCACTGTGGGGGGGGGGAACACCTGGATGCACTGTGGGGGGGAACACCTGACTGCACTGTGGGGGGGGGGACACCTGGGTGCAATTGTGGGGGGGACTTTTGGCTGCAATTGTGAGGGAACTCTGGCTGCAAAATGGGGACACATGCTGCATTTTTGAGCACGGATAAAGTTGTTGTTAATATTTATTTTTATAACTTAAATCTGCATAAAACATTTAAGTGCCATTTCATGAGATTTATGAGGGCTTATCTAGGGGCGGGAAATTTTGTTTAATAAATTAAAAAAAAAATTCTTGTAAGGCAGCCTCACTTTTTCATTGTTTAACTATATAACAAGTACTCGTACCAATTGTCCAACAATGATATTTACTGCTTTTTATAAAGAAATACAATTGATTTTATGCAGTATTGAGTTTAGCCTTTTGGCCCGGCCCTCCAAAATTTAGTTTCTCATGTGGCCCCATCGAAAAAATAATTGCCCACCCCTGCTCTAGAAGCACTTCTATTGTGCTCTATAGGCCAGATTCAGGTAGAGTTAGGCTGGAGTATCAGTGATACTCCAGCCTAACTGTCACTTTAAGCAGGCGTTTCTGTTTTCTGTAACCAGAAAACAAGAAACGCCGGGTTGGAGTTCCGATGCGATCGACGTAATTGAATTTCGCCATCGCATCGCAACTTTAATTTAAAAATGGCGCCAGGGGCGTTCCCGCTGATTTACGCTGAAAAAATATGTTAATCAGCGGGAATCGGCAATTCACGATCGTATTCGGGCGCGACGCAGTGACTTTCCGACGTTTCCGTAAGCGATACGCGGCATAAAGATAAAGCAGCCCCCTAGTGGAGTATCCTATGTTAAGTATAGCCGTCGTCATTGTGTCGAAAAAAAAAAAATCGCATCGCTTGCGTAAAACGTCCATGAATGGGGATTTGACGTCATTGACGTTCACTGACAGAATTTGGAGCATGCGCACTGGGATGCATTGACACTCGACGCATGCGCAGTACGTTCGCCGCGGGATCGCGCTTAGTTTCAATAATACACGCCCCGTACCCGCCCAATTTGAATTCCGCCGGCTCATTTGCGATACGCTGCCGCAACTTTAGGAGCAAGTGCTTCATGAATAACAGCACTTGCTCCTAAAATTTCGCCAGCGTAACGTAAATGAGAAACGTTACTCCAGAGCAAAGATGCTCCAATCTACCTGAATCTGGCCCTATGTGTCGTTGCACATTATTGACTGCTAGGCGTTTTCTGTCAGGGACGTTCAGAGGCAGGAAAAAAAAAAACCTTCTCTATCTGGAGGAGTTTAGGAGCTGTAAAAACGTCTGTCTCTCCTAAACTCCTCTTATCTCTTCTGAACGTCAAGTGCCAACATTTTTTTAGGTGTGTTGTGGGAGTAAAAACTTTTGCAGAGGGGAGTGTAGTGCAAAAAACGCCTATAAACTAAACTCTCATAGACTCGCCTAAACTCTCATAGACTCGCCTAAACTTTGTACAATATGCTTTCATTTTGCGTCTTTTATGCCACATTTTTCAAGCTAAAAACGTTGACGTTTTTTCTGCTCCTAGTGTGCATGGCTTGTGACTGGGAAAAAAACATGGGAATCAATCTCATCTTCGTTGAGAACCCTTCACTGGTTGCCAGTAAAGGTCCATGCACACTAGGAGCAGAAAAAAACGTCAACGTTTTTAGCTTGAAAAACGTGGCATAAAAGATGCAGAATGAAAGCATATTGTATAAAGTTTAGGCGAGTCTATGAGAGTTTAGTTTATAGGCGTTTTTTGCACTATACTCCCCTCTGCAAACGTTTTTACTCCCACAACACACCTAAAAAAACGTTGGCACTTGACGTTCAGAAGAGTTCAGAGGAGTTTAGGAGAGTTTAGGAGAGACTGACGTTTTTACAGCTTCTAAACTCCTCCAGAAAACGCGATAGAGAAGGTTTTTTTTTCCTGCCTCTGAACGTCCCTGACAGAAAACGCCTGTAGCAGTCAATAATGTGCAAAGACACATAGAGCACAATAGAAGTGCTTCTAGCGGCAGGAGAAAAAAACGTCAAGCGCCTGTAGAATCAAAGTTTTTTTAAGTCCAGTGTGCATGGAGCCTGAAAGCACTCTGTCTGACTCATAAATGCATCCATGGGAAGGCTCCGCAGTATCTATGCGAGCAGATAGAAGCCCACAATTCCAATCGCGTTCTGCGATCCACCGACCAAAATCTGGTCAAAGTACCCAAAGCCAGATACAAGTCCAAAGGAGAAAGAAGGTTTGCATTCCAGGGTCCCAGACTATGGAACGCTTTACCAACCAGCATTCGGTTGGAGGAAAACCACCTGACCTTCAGAAGACAGATTAAAACTCTGCTCTTTTAATGTCAAGAGAGACAGGAACAACGAGCGCCCAGAGGCTATTTAGTTCGCATGTGCCGCGCTATATACGTTTTTCATTCATTCATTCATTCATGGAGCCTTATAGCGTTTTTTGCTGTGAAAATGACAATGGTCCCAAAAATGTGTCAAAATTGACCGATGTGTGCGCCATAATGTCGCAGTCACAAAAAAAATTTAGTAGTAATTTTTTTTTGTTATAAAAATGCAATAAAACTATCTCTATTTTGTAAACACTATAAATTTTGCGCAAACCAATTGATAAACGCTTATTGCGATTTTTTTACCAAAAATAGGTAGAAGAATACGTATCGGCCTAAACTGAGGAAAAAAAAAACATTTTTTTATATCTTTTTGGGAGATATTTATTATAGCAAAAAGTTTTTTTCAAAATTGTCGCTCTATTTTTGTTTATAGCGCAAAAAATAAAAACCGCACAGGTGATCAAATACCACCAAAAGAAAGCTCTATTTGTCGGAAAAAAAGGACGCCAATTTTGTTTGGGAGCCACACCGCACAACCACGCAATTGTCAGTTAAAGCGACCTGGCCAGGTCCTTTACCTGCATAAAGGTCCGGGTCTTAAGTCGTTAAAGTGCAAGTGCTTATATGAAAAATAAGTGCAAACAAGTTTAAAAAAATGCAGCAATGGTCACTTAATGATAAGCAATTGGTAAGTCCATGCATCAAATGGTGACCTTGAGAGTAGACACCATCACCACGGAACAGATAGCAAACTGACGTCACTCTGTGAGAGGTAGAGCCTACATACCAGACCACCATGACCCTTCGTTTTAAAAAAAGGATCAGGTGGAGCTTTAGTACACAGACCAGGTGATCAGGATCTGCAGCTCCAGGGAGTAGACTGATTGTTCTGGGTTGGTGCTGACAAAGTGCTGGGGCTGATGTTTGATTGAACACCTGATACTGGCTGACCGGTGGAAAAGTGCATTTCCCTAGAAGATACACAGTTTATAATCCATGCTCAGCATTTCCTGACTTGTGGTGAGTGCATCCCCAAAAGGGGAGTTTTTACCCCCGACGTGGTGAACAGATCCCCCCCTTTGGTGAAAGGAGCACTGATTGAAGGACTGACTCTGTGTATTGGATTAATTTGCACCATCATCTGATTTCCTATGTGCTTGACTAATATATAGAAGGATTCCAGACTTTTTGTTTGGAAGTAGCGCTGCTGCAGTTTACCTTTAAAAACCTCTGGGACTTTATGTTTTAGAAAAGTTTTTTTGTTTTACTGCTTCATTTTAATATTGTCTTTTTTAAGTGGCTGCTACAAGTTTTTTATCTAGATTATCTGTTGCCAATTGATCTCAATAGTATATTCCTGAGCGCTGGGCTGTGCTAGATAACTGAAGGAAGGGCCACATTAGCACTCTTTGGAGCTTTAGTAGAGTTGGTGGCCTAAGGTCTGTAATGGTACCTGGATGGGACTGGCCGGGAATGGACTCCAACAGAAGAAATTACCATGGATAAAATGAAGAAAAACGGGCCATAGTGAAGTTCCGTGATTTATTGTAAAACAGATTAAAAACAAATGGCCGCTTACTTGTGCAAGTGCCGAGACCTTGGCACTAAGGAATCAAGCGTGTTACAGCTAGATGTGACGTGGAGCACCGGCTGCACTGTGTCTCACTCTCAGGGGAAGGTGTATAGTTAACATATTGTTTCAAGTTAGTATTTGGAATTTATTTATCACCTACTATTAGCGCCTCGTTATTAATATTAGGGGGGCTGAATACAAATGCACGCCACACTTTTCAGATAATTATTTGTAAAAACAATTTAACACCATTTATGATTTTCCTTCTACTTCACAATTATTTGCCACTTTGCGTTGCTGTATCACATACAATCCCAATAAAATACTGTAACAGAATGAACCGTGACAGACTGAGATATTCCTATGTCTAGGGTCACCTTATGTCCACTAGGGCCATAGGGTGACAAAGAATCATAATTCATATATTGCAGAAGATGGGACATTAATAATAATTCATATTGCAGGACTGGAATATTACAAAGTGGATGTCTTGAGATATCACAAGCTGTTGCCTATTTAATATGGGCACACATGCTTTGGAAAGGTGTTAATTCAGGTCAACCAGACAGTGACTCATACCTTTGTATAATAGGCTATTGAAGTATCTTAAGGTGTTGGCTATTCACTGTAAAGATATTCCGTTGAAAAGGTGTTGATTGCACCCACTCTCAAAAGACTCTTTCATTGTGTAAAGCTCTCTGTTACCCTATTGTGTTATTCTAAAGGTTAATTGAATTCTATTCATACAGGAATGTATCAATGCTCAGGTGTGATAGTATTTGGTTTTGATGTCATCCTCTCTGAGTTAACTCTATTGATGATGCGGTGCCGACGTGTCTACATAATTAGCTTACCTGAATGCCTTTTAAGGTGATTGAAGCCCCCCATGGTGTGAAGGGGGGTGGAGACTACATTGTCCTGTGATTAACTGCATTATGCTTGAAACTGTATAAGAAGCTAAGAAAATATCAATAAATGGGTCATATCTTTGGAAGCAAGTACAGAGCTCTGTCTCGTCTTATTCTGGTAAATGATATGGATCGTGTATGCAGTATTGTCGGAGTGTGTCAGATAAGCTTGTCGTGGTTGGATGGAAGGTCGTAAGTGGTGGTGACCGTTACAAATACATTTACCTTTTTGGTTGTACCATGACAAAGTGGAAAATTTTAAGTGGTATGAATACTTTTTTCAAGGCATTTTTGAAAAAGAAGACTATTACGGGAAACATGTTGGATTAACAGCTTAATGTGAAAACATTCATAGCATATTTGGATAAACAACCTCATGTATTAACACCTATAGAGCATTTTGGGACATGGAATGTACTAAATAGTGGGGTAATAATCTCATCAGTGTTATGTATGAATGCTGTAACTTGCTTTTTACCTAATTGAAATACTCTGTTTTTAATGAAAATATATGTGTAATAAAATTACAATTAACCTTATTCATTTACAGTATTTGGTGTTAATGTCCTGAACTTTCCACACCATAACAACCCTGGGCACTTATTTTTCTTCTTCTGCTATTTCACAGAATTGGCAAATTAAATCTCCATTATGCTATTATGGTCTGGTCCCTTTTATTTTCACTTACTATACAAATTCGAAATAGCTTCACAGTTCCACCCTCCTCTCCTCCAATCATGGTGATTACCTGTCTTGCCATTTGTTGAAAATCTGTTATAATCTGCAACCATACATTATTTTTCTGTGTTAACAATCGACTTTATGGGAACTTCAAAAGAGCTATTAGAGAAAAGCATTTCATGGCCCCAGGGGTACAGAACATAATTGTCTCAGTAAAGAGACTTAAAAGTGGATTTGTTTGAATTGATGGGTGTACAGCGAAGAGAGGATCCTATACAAATACCTCAAAGAGTAGTTGTAAATCTCCTTATGTTTAAAAAAAAAAAAAAATGTTATATATGTATCTGTGTGTGTGTGTGTGTATATATAAATCTCTATATATATATATATATATATCAAACTTACAATTCTATTGCTAATGAAGCCCTGTACACTCGACTGGGAATCCTGTCGGGAAAACAAACTTTGGTTTTCCCAACGGGATTCCTGGCAGGCTTGCCCTGAAAAGCTGTGTATACACACGGCCACACAAAAACCCGCTGTTCTTTTGAATGGCAAGAACGCGGTCATGTCATCGACTATGACGAGCCGGTGTCTCGTCACATTCATTTCCGTTTCCGCCATCTTGCTACACCCCAGATTAACGTATGCTACCCCGCATGCGTCGAAGTGTTATCGAGCATGCACGGTTTTACTACACTGCAGGTAAGCATACAGACGACCGTTTTTCTCGGCAGGAAACACTCTGCCGGGAATCCCGATGGGAAAATAGAGAGCAGGGTTATCTATTTTCCCGTCGGGATTCCTGGCTGTTTTCCTAATGGAAAAACTGCTAGGGAGCATACACACGGCCGGGATACCCGGACAAATGTTCTCCTGGCAGTTTTCCTGCCGGAAAAACGATTGTGTGTACGAGGCTTAAGACTACTTTGGGGAATCTCTCCATCAGGAAGGACAAACAATATACATTTAGCAATGGGAATGGGTTAAAAACACAAACATATTGTACTGTCTCTACCCCTATCTAAACTGGCTCTCGCATTACTTGCATGGGTGCCATAGGCACAGGAAGTGAGGAAAATCACTTTAAAGCGGATGGCCCATACAAATACTGCAGCTGCTGACTTTTAAAAATAGGACACTTACCTGTCCTGGAGTCCAGCGGCGTCCACAGCAGAGGACGAGCGTTCGCTCGTCTCTCTGCTGCTCCCCCCTTCATCCACGGTGAGGGAACCAGGAAGTGAAGCGCTGCGGCTTCACTGCCCGGTTCCCTACGGCGCATGCGCGAGTCACGCTGTGCCCGCCGATTGGCTCCCGCTGTGTGCTGGGAGCCGAGAGTTCCCAGCACACAACGGGAAAAACCCGACTTTTGCCCGAGACTGCGGGCCGGAAGTGGGTGCAGATACCTGTCTTTAGAGAGGTATCTGCACCCCCCTCCCCCCTGAAAGGTGTCAAATGTGACACCGGAGGGGGGAGGGTTCCGATCAGCGGATCTTCACTTTAGGGTGGAGATTCGCTTTAAATGGGGTCACAGACAAAAATAAATTGTAAATCTTCTCCAATGTTACCAAAATCTAAGAAGAAGAAAACATTTGGCCGGGAATAGGATTTCCTCTCACCATCCAATACAATAATAACATTTTTGGCTGGAGTTAAGAGGTCCCAAAGACCCATAAGCTGCCAAATCGAAGGAATAATAAAAAAAAAACGATCAAGCAGAACAGCAAAAGATCCCCATAGAGGAGGGGTAGGGGGATTCCACCAGTCTAGGGAGGGGATCCCCAAGGTGTGTACAGAACATCTTAGATCAGTGTTTCCTACACACAACTGGCACTCACCTCTCGAGATTCATGTGTAGCTCCAGGGTGGGAACACATTAAACTTTGCTGCTGGGTCTCTGCCAGCGCACATCCCAGTGACTCAGACAGCAGATTTCTGCGAAAAGAATCACTCTGAGCAACCGCAATGTCCCACGCTTGTTAAATCATCTTGTTAGCCTCTGGATTTTAATTCCAGGTGAGCCTAAACATCAAAGCCAAGAAGATCCAGGCAATGTTGTACCTTTCATACGAGGAGGCGAAGTAACAGAGAGGGCAACAACCACATTTGTCACTATGGCAGTGATTCTATGAGCTGGGCCGGGGCTGGTGTGTGACACAAAGTGACAAAGAACATAATGTGCCCTGCCTCCTGTCAATTTCCACTTGGCAGGATATGAAACATGCTAAATTAATATGGGTCACAGCTTCACTTGTAACACCGCCCTTGTAGCAACATAACACACACACACAATAATACTGCAGCTAACTTTGGTGACACATCAAATACATGACTGCCAACTTTTCCCATCCAACAGGTGCCATGCCAGCTCCTAAAATAACATTTAATTTTTGAGGGCCAGTTAGGCATGCATATACAGTACAGATGGTACATAATTCCGCATAGGTTTAACCGAACTTTACATGTGAGGTTTTGCTGATTGGAAAAGCCATTTCTATCTAATTCTTTTTCCTTTTTCAACTTTTTGGTATTTATCTAGATTATAATGTCACCTACATAAATTGTGTCCTATTAGTGGGCCCTGGGCCCTGAGGACAGGGTTGATGACCACTGCCCTACAGGGTCTCAACCTCATATATATATATACATTTTTTACTCCACTATGCAATCTGGTTACATCTACAAGGTTCATCACATCTAGATCTCATGGTACGTTTTATAATGGCTTACACATGGTCAATTGCTTGTCAGTTTATCTTTATTATGGACTTATTGACTTTTGTTATGTTGTTATATACCAAGTAAGGATTGCCATCCTATACATGTAATCATGTTAGGTTATATATTTGTAGCGCTACCCCCAAAGGAGCCGCTGGTTGATTTTGGGACCTACCCCTGTCTTTTGGCAGCTGACCCCATTTTAATTAGCTCGAACCCACCCTTGACACATCAGAACCCGGCAATGGGATATTGTGACCCCTGTTGGACTGGAGTCACAATAACAGACCCACAATGTACAAGGACAATATACTGATAATTTACCTGCTGCAGTGGCACGATCCTTCTGGGCAAGAAAATACACTTCACACAATGAATATGATTGAATGAAAGAAAGATAAGTTCTTTTACTGCATGAAACTTAGGAATAACAGGCATAGGACTTTAAATGCAAACACAATAAATCAGCAGTAGTTGAGCAGTAGAGATCAGTCTATGCTCGCGAGCACCCCTAGCGGGCAGAGGCGTTGTTAGGGGTGGGCTGGGGAGGCTGAAGCCCCGAATGGGTGGATGAAAAGCCCCGAGTCTCGGCAATGAAGTACTTAACTATTAGCCCCGAGTGCCGCCGAGCCTCTCCCAGTCAGTGTCCCCCAAGCTGGCAGCGTGAGCGGGCCGGTAAAGAAACGCCATCTTTAATAAACTGTGCTGCGCTGTAGGGGAGGTGGAGGCGGAGCGGCCAGGCCGACAGCTGCTGAGCCCGCCAGGAGCCGACTGAGCGGGGGGAGTAGGGGAGGCTAAGGATGCCGCTTGTTCTGCACTTCTGAAGACAGCCTTGCCACCCTCCGGCCGCCAATACACTGTCTGTCTGCAGTGGTGCGAGTGTGCTGTGAGTGAATCACGGACCATTCACTTCCCTGTCAGGCAGAGTGTTCTCCGCCCGACAGGAGCTTCCTAGTCCCGCCCGGCGTGATGTCATTCACAGATCGGGAGGCGGGAAGAAACTGAGCCGAGGAGAGTGCAGCTGTGAAGACCTGTGAGGAGCCAGTGAAGCCCCTGCAAAAGTGAAAGTAAGTTTGAGAAGCTAAAAACTTAACCTAAATCACTGTCACAGTGGCTTAGCTGTGTCAACCTGCCTGAGGTGTTTAACTCTTTGGGGGGGGGGGGGGGGGGGGGGGGTTAGTTTACATTGGTATTTAAAATATGCAGCATGGAGCATATTGCATTACTATACATTGGTGACCAGTGGCAGTTAATTAACCCCCTTGTGCTGCATTAGTGGTACTGGTATCAGAGTTAATTAACCCCTGTATAGTTCAGCATGAAAGGGTTCACAAACTCTGATACCAGTGCCACTAATGCAGCACAAAGGGGTTAAATAACTGCCACTGGTCACTAATGCGTCACTGGTGTATTTGATACTACCCACCCCTCTCATGTACATACTACCCACCTATACCCACTCCTCTCATGTACATACTACCCACCTATACCCACTCCTCTCATGTACATACTATGTACCATACACCTATATATATTACCCACCCTCTCATGTAAATACTACCCACCTATACCCACCCCTCTCATGTACATACTACCCTCACCTATACCCATACTACCCACCTATACCCACTGTCACTGTCATAATGTACATACTACCCACCTATACACTCACCCCTCACATGTACACACTACCCACCTGTACATATACCCACCGCTCTCATGTACACCAATACTACCCACCTGTCATACGCACCCTATCACCTCAACTATAGTACATACTACCCACCTACATACCCACCCCTCTCTATGTACATACTACCCACCTATACCCACCCCTCTCATGTACATACTACCCACCTATACCCACCCCTCTCATGTACATACTACCCACTACTATACCCACTCCTCTCATGTACATACTACCCACCTATACCCAATATCCTCTCATGTATGTATACTACCCACCTATACCCACCCCTCTCATGTACATACTACCCACCTATACCCACTCCTCTCATGTACATACTACCCACCTATACCCACTCCTCTCATGTACATACTACCCACCTATACCCACTCCTCTCATGTACATACTACCCACCTATACCCACCCCTCTCATGTAAATACTACCCACCTATACCCACCCCTCTCATGTACATACTACCCACCTATACCCACTACCCACCTATACCCACCGCTGTCATGTACATACTACCCACCTATACGCACCCCTCACATGTACATACTACCCACCTATACCCACCGCTCTCATGTACATACTACCCACCTATACGCACCCCTCTCATGTACATACTACCCACCTATACCCACCCCTCTCATTTACATACTACCCACCCCTCTCATGTACATACTACCCACCCCTCATGTACATACTACCCACCTATACCCACCCCTCTCATTTACATACTACCCACCCCTCTCATGTACATACTACCCACCCCTATGTACATACTACCCACCTATACCCACCCCTCTCATGTACATACTACCCACCTATACCCACCCCTCTCATGTACATACTACCCACCTATACCCACCCCTCTCATGTACATACTACCCACCCTCTCATGTACATACTACTACCACCTCTCATGTACATACTACCCACCTATACCCACCCCTCTCATGTACATACTACCCACCCCTCTCATGTACATACTACCCACCCTCTCATGTACATACTACCCACCTATACCCACCCCTCATTTACATACTACCCACCCCTCTCATGTACATACTACCCACCCCTCATGTACATACTACCCACCTATACCCACCCCTCTCATGTACATACTACCCACCTATACCCACCCCTCTCATATACATACTACTCGCCTATACCCACCCCTCTCATATACATACTACTCACCTATACCCACCCCTCTCATGTACATACTACCCACCTATACCAACCCTCTCATGTACATAATACCCACCCCTCTCATGTACATACTACCCACCTATACCCACCCCTCTCATGTACATACTACCCACCTATACGCACCCCTCTCATGTACATACTACCCACCGCTCTCATGGACATACTACCCACCTATACGCACCCCAGGTCAGTGGACTCTGGTCATGTTAGTGTATGCAGGTCATGTCAGTGTGTGTGTACTGACACACACACTCACATAGGTCAGGGTATGTGTGTCAGGTAGGTCACCCTGTGCCGTGCCGCGCCACTCCACCCACCGTGCGTCCCCCCCCCCCCCCGGTGCGGGCCCTGCTTGGCTTCGGGCTGAAGCCCCTGGTCTTTTTGGCACCTAGCAACGCCCCTGCTAGCGGGGCAACCTTCCGGAACAATCAATGTATGCGTAGCGGCCGGTTGGTGCACATTAACTTATAATCCAAAGGAAGCAGTTAGAGAGTGAAAACACACACAGCAGTATGTCAGTAACGGTAGAGTGTGATGTGATTGATCGCTTGCCAGCGTCAGTCGCTACCTTAAAACCCTAAGGCAGTTTGACTAGGCCTCTTAGTCTTGTCTATGGGCCAACAAGTGTCAGTGGCTGGTAAAACAAACTTTTTGGTATCTATGGTGACCAAAGTGTTAGGAACTGAGCAAGTGCTTTCTCTCACCAAACAGACCGATCCGCCTGACTTCTCCTCAGGGAAGAAAAAAAAGGTGTGCTGGTAAGATGTCGCTCTGCCACCCACACACACCGGACCCCGGACTGAGATGTTCCACTGCTACAATTGTCAGCTGGGCTGTCTCTTCAATCTCCGGAAACACTGGCTGGATGTTGGAGTCTTGCTTCTGTCTGGATGGCTGGTCTCTCAGCAATTCTAGGCCCAGGCTTCTGGCCTAAACACCACTGCCCCTGTCAGCAGCTCCGCACAGGAGAGAAGGCCGTTCCCGAGAGAGCGAAAAGGCGCCACTCCCTCTCCTTAAGTAACTTCCTCCACTGATCTGAGTGAAACGTCACATCCTCCTGAAGGAAAAAGCATTTCGGGAAATGTAGTCCGTTTCTCCTATGAGTCAATGGAGTCCATATCTCCTGCTACTTGTAGTCCCGCGATGCATAACTCATGTAAGAGGTATCTAACATATGTACAGTTATAAGTAAAGTTCCAGCGGGAAAGACCTGTCAATAGACTCTGGCAGGTTGACCCCGCTACACACTCCCCCCACTTCAAATCATTGGTCCCAAAAGAGGGCGACAGTAGGTGACCTGTTACAGGCGGAGAGAAAGGGTTGTTAGGACATGCAAGGCAACCAACACTGTGCATTATTCCTAGCATTACTCAAAGCAAAACAGTTTATTGACTGACACAGAGTGGACAGGGGGTCCTCCCACCATTCATCAGGTATGGGCAAACAACCCTGTCCACTGTTTGTAAACATCAAAGCATTCAATTCAGATGTGTCAGGGGGTGAGCAAGGGCTGACCTCCACTAAAACTCATCTCTTTTGATTACAAAGGAGAAAGGAACAACTAGCGCCCAGAGGTGATTAAGTTCGCATGTTCTGCGCTATATAAGTTCACTCACTCACTCGCTCACTCACTAAATTAGCAGCTGGAGGGTCAATTAAAGCACTGGACCTCTTTGAGGCGAAAATAGTCTCTTCAGAACACTTCCCCAATTGACTATAGGTCAGTCTCTTCGGGGGATGGATAGCTCTCTTTGGTTTGAGTTCTTCTGGAGCTGAGGAATTAGGGAGTACAGGGTCTGTGTCAAAACCTTGAGGAGCAACACTATCCTCCGAGTCGGACACAACAGAATATACATCTCCTGAATGGTTGGGGTCTATATTTGGTGAACTGAGGGTTTCCATGGAATCCTCTGCAGAATACAAATCAATATCTTCTTCTTGGCAATCGGTTAATACATTCTGAGGTATGAACTCAGGGGCCTCCGGTTGGAGGGTCCCACTGCTGGTCGTTTCAGATGAGGGCAGGAACGAAGCATTAGGCTCTGAAGATTGAGAGGACCATAACTACTCTTCAAATCCATGACGCTGAACCACTTAGCCCCTGACAGGCTCTGCAGTGCATCCTCAATCCGAGGGGTGGTGTACTGGTCAGGGATAGTTCGATTGTTTATTGTTTTGTAGTCGATACACAGTCTCAAGGAGCCATTTTTTTCCTCACCACTATATAGGGAAAGCATAAGGACTTCTGGACTCTCGAATAGTTCTGGTTCTTTTCAACTCTGCCAGTTGTTCTCTGAGGTCTTCTAGGTCCGTCAATGGGGCTCCTCGGACCAGCTCCCTGAAAGGCTTATCCTCTCTTAGTCGAATCCGGTGAGTGGCGCTCTTGGCACATCCAACATCGAATTCTGTCTTGGAAAAGATCTTCTGCCATCTGTCAAGTTGAGCTTCCATCCTTTTTTTCCATTCTGGTGAGAGTTCAGCGCCATCAGGCGTCCTCCTCACCATCCTCCAGATCCGAAGGACCAACGGGGGTGGCTTGATGCACCCGGCCCAAGAGTACCCTGGCAGGCACCCTTACAGGGTGGGGAGTGGGGTTCCGGATGTTTATAGACACCCTCCCATGATTCTTCTCCAGTACCTTCAGCGGGACTACTTCGGGTATCACTTCTAATCCCTCTGAAGACCCAGCTGGATCGGGCTCAAGAACAAGAAATGGGCCCGGCTGGGACCGGGTGAGTTTTACTGAGGCCCGTAGGCAGGTCACTTCCCCAGGCTGTAGGGTTCGAATGGTCTTCCCTATACGCCAGATCCTTCCCACTCCTTCTTCGGGGGCGTTTTTCTCCATCACCAGCTGGTGGAACACCCACCTCAGCATGGGGTGGACTCTTTGAATGGAAACTTCTGCCTTTCCTGTCAGAGGAGTCAAGAGTCTTCGGACCAAAGCCGTGTTGGTCCCTATGATGAGGGCGCTTTTGTGGGCCCTTGGAGGTCGAGGGCAGACTATGGGCAGGGTGTCGAAAGTCTCTGTGGTGCCGGTTAGTGAGGAATCAAAGGTCAGACGAATCGGTAAGTATCCATCATAAGTGAAACTCTGGGTTCCAATTCCCCATATCTCCAGTTCGTCAAGCTTCTGCAAAGGCAAGTGGTGAAGATATTTGTCGTAGAAGTCTCTATATAGAAGAGTCACTTGTGCTCCAGTATTTAGGAGGGCCCTGGTGTAAATTCCTTCCACTTGAATAGGCACTAGAGGGGAAGGCCCCACTAGATTCTCAGGGAATTTTCGAAATGTGGCCCCCTTCTTTTCCTCTGTGACTTGAATTCTCACCTTCTTCTTGAAGGTGTCTCTTCTGGGTTCTACCCGGCCACATGAGCGCGAATGGGGAGGTGCCCTAGAGAAAGGCTTTACCTTGGATCTTTCCTCCTTGTGTCTCACATTAGAGCCAGCTGTGATAAGTGGGTCCCCGGTTGGCTCCTTCACCGGTGCCCTCTGAAGTTTTCCGCCGGTTGAAAGGCTGGCTGGAAGGCATTGACTGGACTGGGGCAAGCTTCTTTGAAATGTCCTATCCCTCCACAGTTGAAACAGGTACTAGGTTTTTTTGTTTGTTTTGTGGATCATGCATGCCATAGGTGGGCTTCCCATCTCTGCGTCTTCTAGATTGATACAGGGAGTATTCCACTTGGCCAGACAGGACAGTGATTATTTCTGTCAGTTGGGACACTTTTGCTTCCATGAGTTCGACCTATCCTCAGCGGCCACCATCCACACTCGTGCGGGAGCTTCAGTGGCCTGGCATTTGCTCTTTTGGTCCAGAAGGTCTTCCTCCTGTCGGATGACCCGGATCAGATCAGGATACTTCAGCACTTCACTCCCCTTTTGGGTCCTCAATTGGAAAACAAAGGGATCCATGGGCTGGGCCCCTCTCACCACCTGTTGAAAGTGTGTCTCATCCACATCCTTTGGCTGTATCCCCTTCTTCAACAGTATCCTGTGCAAGATCTTGTCCAGACGACTGACGAATTCGGATAGTTTCTCCCCCTTCTTTTGAAAGCAGTGCTCCAACTGGCAGCGGAGTTCACTGATGTCTTCAACCCTCCCAAACACATTCTGTAGGACATCCAGGTAATCCTGAGAGGTACAATCTGTCTTACTGAGTTTGAGGTTATAGCTTCTAGTGCTGGCCCCCGGAGACTGTCCATAATCCTTTGCTTCTTGTTTTTGTCTGGAATTCCCAATTCCTCCAAAGCTTGGGTGGCCTAGTCCATTCATTCCTTGAAACCGTCCTCTGCGGAGGGTACAGGGTGTCTCCCTGAGAAGGCCCTGAGTTTTCTGTATCCTGTAATTAAACAGTCTGCAGAGTTTTTCTTGCATTGGGTCACAATTTCCCCTAAGACAGCGCATAGTTCTGGGTTGAAGGGGGTCTTGGCCTTCTCTTGTACAGTCTGTCCTGGAAGCCCACTGGGTGCTGGGGGCCTGAAGAGGTAGAAGCATTCGCCCTGGAAGAGGTGGTGTCATCTGGTGCCTGTTCAGGGTGTATCAAAAAAAGGTCCTTGCCATTGGTGGTCTTTATACTAGGTACTTTCAAGAAGTCCAGGACCTTGGCTGGGTGGGTGTGATCACAGGAAGTGATGACGGAGTGAGCATGTGAGTGTGTGTGGGCGGGCTCTACTGCGGCTACCGAGATCCTCCATGATCCTCCATGTGTGAGCAACTAACCTCTATCTCCCCCGCCGACAGTCCTTAGCCTTGGATCAGATGGCCTACAAAGGCTGCAATGAGCAGTGAAGAATCTCTGGTGGGCAGCAGCTGTTGAGCAGGGAGGAGAGCAGTAGTTGGACTCCAGCCTTGTCTCTCTTCTATGAGATATGGTGTATCTACAGCTTATCTACACTCTTGCATAGCTCTGCTACTGAAAACAGAATTTCGGCATCCCCAGCGCCCCTGTTCTGTGGCTCTTTTTCTGAGCACTCTTCTAAGCTGCATACCTTCGGGTGAGATCCTCTAGGTGTAAACTTGTGAAGCACTGAGACCTGTTATTGAAAATGGAATTTCAGCATCCCCGGTACCCCTGTTTTGTGGCTCTTATGATCTTATTTTGAGCACTGTTCCGGCGAGGAAAAAAGAAGGAAGACAGCAAGAAAGTAGGTTTTGGCTTTGCTAATTGCTAATTGCTTACTCCAATAGACTGTAATACATAATTTGTGTCCTTCCTTGCTGAATAAGTATTAGGGGTACGGGGGTTTCACTGGAGTGAAAAATACAACAAGAGCATTCATGTGAACATTCTATGTGGGTAAATTACGTGAAGTTTTAAGTTGCCCTAAGAAGGATTTATTTTTATTTTTTTGCTATATGGCAGAGATGGCTCCCAGCAAGACCCGTGCAAAACCACAAACAGCCACCCCCTGTTCTTCCCCTACAGCAATAGTGGGGAAAACAACAGGGAAAGCAATAATAAAATCTCCACAAGTAGGAACCTCAACAAATAAACAGAATGTGGCAAAGAAGTTAGAGGTTGAGGGAATGCCACCTGGCAAGGATATTTTGGATGCTATCCAAGTAAGCAATTAATCTCTTACAAAAAAAATCGATGCTTTGGCCGTGGATATCGGTGTAATAAAACATGAATTTGATCAAATCCAGTGAAAATTTGCAGAAATGGAGTCTCGCATTTCAAAGGTAGAAGAGGAATTAAAAAACAGAAAAAAGAGAATGGCATATGTTGAAAAAACAAATCAGTATATTACAGGACAGAGCAATAGACGCAGAAAGCCGGCTAAGAAGAAATAACATCAGGATTATAGGGCTACCAGAGCGGGTGGAAGGAGCTAATGCAGTGGAGTTTGCAGAAAGTTGATAATAACAATGTCAGGAAAGGCTCCATCCGCTGGTGCTACTGATGTTCTGTCTTGCAGTGCTGCGTCCCACCAGCAGGGCTCTCCTGGCAGTTCGGAGCTGTCAGGGGAATTTCCCCCTGCTGGTATATCACCTTTGGGACGCAGTACTGGCCTCCACCAGCGTCCTCTCCTGGACATTTCCTTCCTGCCCATTCCCTGTCTGCAGCTTCCTTTGATGATCTCCTGGTATTTGACCCCGGCTTGGCTTTGGTTTATGATTATCGCATTTCCCCTGGACTTGTATATAGTCTTGTGTTATTCGTGCACTAAATGTTGTCACCTGTTTGTTCACCGTTGTAATAAAACACCTTTTTATTCCACTATATACAGTGTTGGTCTCCTCTGTGTAGGCACACAGTTCTGGTCCATTTAGAATCCCTGACAAACAACCTTAGGTCTGATAGATGCATCAGCAACTTTTGCAATAGAGAGGGCGCATAGGATCTCCCCCCGCTCTCCTAAACCCGGAGCACCACCTCGTCCATTTTTGATGCGGATCATAAACTCTAGAGATCGAGATCGTATTTTATCGGAAGTTAGGATGAGGGGGGACATACAATATGAAAATGCCAGACTACTATTTTTTCCGGACTACCCCCCAGAGATACAGCAGCAAAGACGATCATATACAGATGTTCGCAAAGGACTAAGAGAGAAGGGGATTACGTTTAGCTTGCTATAACCTAGCAAATTAAGGGTGATCGATGGGACACATACAAGATTTTTTGAAACTGCAATAGCGGCTGCGGAGTGGCTAGAAACTAGATAAAATATGGCTTTCTGGACAAACTTCCCCATTTCAATTTATTTATTTTTTTTAAAGGGGAGGGTGGGTGTCAGATTGCATAAGGTGTATTAAACACAGGAATATTGTATTATGTTTATGCATTATTAAAGGAAGAGACTGGGGACGGTTCTTCCCTTTTTTTTTTTTTTTCTTTCCCTTTTTTTTTTTTCTTCTTTTCGGGACCCCATAATGGGGTAATATAACAAGTACCGGACAATTTTTCTTTTGATGGAATAATGTCATATTTGTATAAGGTATAGGTATAAGGTATAGAATATACACAAGGCGGTAGTAGGTATTATATATATATATTTTTTAATTTTTTTGACTGTATATGAGATGAGAAATGTATAGTTATACTCTGGTGGTGTCACTATATGTAATGGAATATTATCAGGTAGTTAGTAGTATATAAAAGGGATAATGCACAGAGCACTGAATTTTTATATAAATTATTATGTTAACTTTATAATTGGTTTATACACTTATCGAAAGAAGGTAGAGAGGAAAATTCCTTGTCTCCCCTCCTTTAGGACTTCATAAAGAGCAAGGTGTTTTATTATAATAAATATGAAGGAACAAGAAGTAATGCTAATAATAATGGGTGGGATGTGTACAGCAGCCTCCTGTCTTTTTTTTTTTTCGGGGAGAAGTTAGATAAGGAGGCAATGTTAAGTATGGCGTTTCTAAGAGAAAGAGAGGGGGAAGGAAATCCTTTTTTTCTTCTCAATAGTTTTTGGGTAAGAGCCCACCACACAATGGGTTATGAAGGGTACTGAGCATAGGATAGACGCTATGGTCAGGGGAAAATGGATTAGGAGAAGTCCCTCTCCACTCTCATCCAAGGATGGATGGAGTAGTACAATAGAGAGGGGAGTGGAAGGGGACAGGGTGGGAAGGGAGGGGGGTAAGGAAGTGAGTAGGAGGAGGAAGTATGTATGCGATGGTAAATGGTGTAAATTGAACGCCCTGTGCCCTATGGAGACAGCTCCAAAATGGAGGTGCCTATTCCTCCTGTACTTCAGGTATAATGGCAGGTAAAAAGAACGGTAATGGCTATAGTGTTCTCTCTTGGAATGTACGAGAATTGAACTCAAAGTTCAAACGAGCTTTAATGTTCCAATATATAAGAAAATATACTCCACAACTGATTATTTTGCAAGAGACACATTTAATGGGGAAAAAATTGATGACGTTAAAAAAGGCATGGATACGGGAAACATATCACTCAACATATTTATCGTATTCTAGGGGGGTATCAATCTTGGTAAATAAATCCTTTCCTGGAGTAATAGAAAAGGCATACATAGATACAAACGGAAAATATGTTATTTTGTTATATACGATAGAACAACAAAGGTATATTATAGTGGCAGTATATATCCCTCCTCCTTTCTCAGTAGGAATTTTGAATGAGATAATGGAAAAAATTATTCAACACCATCCGGCGAAGCTGCTGTGTATTGGAGATTTCAACTCAATCCTATCACAAGAATTGGATAGACCAAAACCTCCTAAACAGTATTCACCGGATCTGTATAACTGGGCTCCGGAGATGGGGGTAACAGAGATTTGGAGATGGAAGAACCCCGGAAAAATGGAAAATTGTATACTCACCTTTCCGTAATTTTCCTTTCCTGACGCATCTTCATGGCAGCACACACTGGGTTGTGACTCCGCCTCCACAACCTGACAGGATTGGTTAGCTAGACTGAGTGGGAGACACCCGGCATCATTCTCCGTATATATCATCATTGAACAATAGGGTGGGCAGTTGTGTGCTGCCATGAAGATGCGTCAGGAAAGGAAAATTACGGAAAGGTGAGTATACAATTTTCCATTTTCCTGACGCATTCATGGCAGCACACACTGGAAAATAACTCGCCAGTTGGGAGGGTTCAATGCAAAGTATTTTATTCCCTAGAGAGCAGAGGAATTGGCTCTAAAGATAGCCCTGCCAAATTTGGCTGTAGCCAAAAGAGCGGCGTCCACTC
The DNA here is from genome assembly GCA_029574335.1 of Rana kukunoris. Taxonomy (NCBI): domain Eukaryota; kingdom Metazoa; phylum Chordata; class Amphibia; order Anura; family Ranidae; genus Rana; species Rana kukunoris. The sequence continues at coordinate 425,510,559 of CM056051.1, read as the reverse complement.
TGTAGTGGGATATAAAGGTATGCCTGAAGGACCAGGTAGCTGCTCTGCAGATGGTCTCTGACGAGACCCCGCAATATGCTGCCCAAGAGGTCGCCACTGCCCTGGTTGAATGGGCCCTGATGCCTTCCGGGACCTTCAGCTGTTGAATAGAGTATGCCTTTTCTATAGCTTTGACTAGCCAAGAGGCGATGGTCCGGGAAGTGGCTGCCTGGCCTCGTCTGGCTCCGTGAGGTACAATCAGGAGGGCGTCCGATGAGCGAAGATGGGTGGTAGCCGACAGGTAGCTGGAAATTGTAGACTTAATGTCCAAACCATGAGGTTCCCCCTCCTCGTTAGTAAGGCATGGCAAGATGATGTCCTGGCAATAGTGGAAGGCCGAGGTAACTTTGGGGAGGAAACCATCAGAAGGCCTCAACACCACCCTGGGATATAAAAAGCCGCGGTTCTGGCGCGGCTTTTTATATCCCATTGTTTCCTGTTTATCACACGCTTGCTGCAGCCTGTAGTCCTTTTGGGGGGAGGGGGTTTCCTAGCGCGTTTTTTTGTTTTATATTGCTCAACACCACCCTGTCTGGTAGAAAAACTAAATATGGCTCCTTAAACATGAGAGCTTGTAACTCCGACACTCTCTGTCAGGAAAGGTTCCATCCGCTGGTGCTATTTATATTCTGTCTTGCAGTGCTGCGTCCCACCAGCAGGGGTCTCCTGGCAGTTCGGGGCTGTCAGGGGAACTTCCCCCTGCTGGTATATCACCTTTGGGACGCAGTACTGACCTCCACCAGCGGATGGACCCTGGCAGTGTGGAGCACCTGGCCCTTGCTGCGTTCAGGTGTGACCTGAACGTAATCAACACACCCACTATATATACCCGGCAAGTTCAAGCAGAACTCGCCCTGGTATCAGTCTACAACCTTGATCCTGAGCCTGTTACTCTGACCCTGAGCCTGCTTTCTGGACCCGATCCTTATCCTGGACTGCCCTTCCTGCTCTCCCCTTTACCTTGGATCCTGTTCCCCCTGGATTCCTGTCCATCCATCCGCTCCCTGCTCCGTTGTGTCCGTCCTCACCCATCTTCTGTGATCTCCTGGTATATGACCTCGGCTTGGCTTTTGTTTATGATTGCGGCATTCCCCCTTGACTTAAATATAGGCTTTGTTGTTATATGTGCACTGGTTGTCTTCACCTGTTTTTGTAAATAAACACCTTTTATTTCACTGCATACAGTGTTGGTCTCCTCTGTGTAGGCACACAGTCCTGGTCCATTTAGAATCACTGACACTCTCCTAGCTGAAGCTATGGCGATGAGGAAGGATAACTTCAGGGTCAGGTTCCATAAGGAGATTGAGCTGAGTGGGAAGAAGGGTGGATTGGATAGTGCTTCTAGAACCACCGAAAGATCCCAGGCCGGAAAGGATGGTCTTCTTGGAGGTCTGATCTTTACACAGGCCTGCATGAACTGGGTAATCAGAGGGTGCAGGGCCCATCTAGTGCCAGTCTTTGCAGATAGAGCGGAGATCTGTACCCTTAGGGTGCTTGATCTCAGGCCTTTGTCAACACCCGTCTGTAGGAACTCTAGAACCTGGTAAGGGTCCGGCGAGATGTGATTCCAACCTCTAAGTTGCGCCAAGTGGGTGAACCTTTCCCAAATTCTTGTGTAAACCGTGTTTGTAGAAACCTTCCTGGCTTGCATTAAGGTTGCTATGACTGCCTGGGAACACCCCTGTTCCCTTAATCTAGCCCTTTCAACCTCCAGGCTGTCAAGTGGAGCCTGTCGGGGGCCGGATGGAGGGATTGGCCCTGGAGTAGGAGGTCCGGTGACGCTGGTAGATGGATAGGAGGACGAGTATTGAGCTGTAGGAGAGTTGTGAACCACGGCCTCCTTGGCCAGAATGGTATTACCGCTATTACTGTGGCTGACGATCTCCGGAGTCAGCATAGAAATCTTGCTATCAAGGGAGTCGGGGGAAAGGCGTATCCCAGGTTGAAGTCTCATGGGTGGAGAAGGCAATCTGTCCCCTCCGCTGTCGGAAAGGGTACTCTGGACAGGAATCTCGAGCACTTGGCATTGGCTGGTGTTGCCGCCAGGTCGATCTCCGGAATCCCCCAGGTCTCCGTCAGCATAGAGAACTCCCGGAGGTTCAGGGACCATTCGTTGTTCGATCGAAGTTCCCTGCTCAGGAAGTCGGCTAGCGTGTTTTGAACCGCTGGAACATAAACCGCTCGTAGGTCTGATAGATGTGTCTGGGCCCATTCCATTATGGGTCGAACTTCCTCTAGTAGTGTGCGACTTCGGGTACCGCCTTGCCTCTGGACATAGGCCACCACCACTTTGTTGTCCATACGGATTTGGACAGACTTCCCTTGTAGCAGAGGCTCAAAAGCTAAGAGGGCCTGGAACGCAGCTCGAAGCTCCAGAATATTTGAGACCACCCCCCGAGCAGGAAAGTGCCACCGTCCCTGGGCTGTCTGATCCCGGTAGTGCGCCCCCCAACCCTTCTTGCTGGCATCTGATGTCACGACTTCCGGACTCGGAGAGACTATAGGTCTGAAACCCCTGAGATTGGGAGGCTGAGTCCACCAAAAAAGGTTGAGTTTCACATGGCTGGGAATGTTGATGGGTTGGTGCATTGAGGCCCCGTCCCATTGTCTGAGAAAGGTGTTTTGTAAAGATCTCATTCGCCACTGGGACCACTGGATCATGGGTATAGTTGAAGACATAGAGCCCAGCAGGCTGAGGCAGGACCTTGCCGACGTAGATTTGGAGGATAGTAGATTTTGCACCTTCCGAGCTAGGGGTTTCCACCTTTTCTAGGGGCAACTGCACCCTGTTCTGTCTTGTATCTAACTGTGCTCCGAGGAATGTCATCACTTGTGAGGGTTGCAGGCTGCTCTTCTGCCAATTGATTAACCACCCGAAGCTCTGAAGGGTTGAGATTAGGATCTTGCGTTGGAGGAGCAGAGTTTCCCGATCTGCCGCTAGGAGCAGTATGTCGTCCAAGTAATGGTGAACCCGCAATCCCCTCTCCCTGAGGAGTGCTATGAGCGGGAGTAGGACCTTTGTGAACGTCCTGGGTGCCGAAGAGATGCCGAAGGGTAGGCATCGGAATTGGAAGTGGTGTTGGCCGATGGAAAAGCGAAGGAATTTCTGAAAAGCGGCGTGGATTGGTACGTGAAGGTAAGCGTCTGATAAGTCGACGGACAGCATCCAATCTCCTAGGTTCACCGCCAGAAGGATAGACTGGAGACTTTCCATCTTGAAAGCTTCTATCTGGATCCTTTTGTTTAGGCGTTTGAGGTCCAATACGGGCCGAAGATCTCCTGATTTCTTTCGCACCAGAAACAGAGGGGAATAAAATCCCCTGCCTTTCTGGTGGGAAGGGACTTCTACGACTGCTTCCTTCCGAATTAAATCCGAGACGTACTGCAGTAGAAGTTTCCTTTTGTCTAGGGAAGAAGGAATTTTGGTGGGTTGAAAAACCGTGTGAGGCAATGCCCCTATAAAGCTCCATCTGTGGCCTTGTTTGATCGTGGAAAGGGCCCATTGGTCTTCTAAGTGCTCTGACCAAACTTGTGCGAAATTCCTGAGCCTGGCGCCCACCTGAGTTGGGTGGGCAGGCGAATTTTCAAAAAGACTTTTGTTGGTCCCCTGTGGTAATGGCCTTGATCTTCTGACCCCTAGCAAAGGGGGGCGAGTGGATCTCCCATCTCTTTTAAATTCCCTGCCTGGGCGATAGTTTCTGGCTTCTCTGTACCTATCGGGCAGATTACGCCTGAGGGTAGGTCCTCTCTGGGGCCTCTCTGTCGGAGGGGATAAGCCCCTACTTTCCTCTGGTAACTTTGGAGATTGCCGAATCTAATTTCGCACCAAACAGGTTTACGCCATCATACGGGATCTTGCACCAGTTGGACTTAGAGTTTGAGTCAGCGACCCAGGGTTTCAGCCATAAGGCTCTGCGGGCCATTACCGAGGCTAACATGGAATGAGCCGAGGAGCGAATGACATCCACCGAGGCTCCTGCCACAAAGTCTCCTGCTAGCCTGATCTCTTGCAAAGAGGATATCACCTCCCCCTGGTCAGTGCCCTCTAAGAGGGCCCTCTCCGCGTTGGCTGCCCATGTGGACATGGCTCTGGCAACTGCAGCCGTGACAATCGCTGGTCTACACGCTCCCCCTGCTGAAGAGTAGGACTTCTTCAATTCCAAATCCATCTTGCGGTCAAGCACATCTCAGAATGAGACCGCGTCCTCTATCGGTAAAGTGACATGACGGGCGAGCCGCATCAGGGATGAATCGACAACTGGAGCGTTGATGAGGGAAGACACCTTGGAATCCATTAGCGGGTACAGCTTAGCGAGCTTATTAGAGAGGCTGGGCCGTCTGTCGGTTTTTTCCCACTCATCTTTAATGAGATCTTCCAATTCATCTATGAAAGGAAATAGTTCGGGATCCCTCCTTAACTCGGGAAAATACTTCCCAACCTTTGGTTCTGCCACGGGTTCCTCCCAGCCTATAGCTTCCTTAATGGAGCGTGCAAAGGGTTCAACTAGGCTGAAGTCAAATCCTGATCTCATCTCATGCTCTTCCTGGTCGGACAGGGTCCCCGGTAGCTGGGCATAGGGGTCGAAAGCCGATGAGGTGCCTGGGGTGGGGTCACCACCGGTCAGAGGGGCCATGGTCCAGTTTGAATCTCGTACTGGTTCTCTGGCAAGACTTGTCGCTGTCCTGGCGTCCACCTCCCTTTCTTCAACTGCTTCATTGAAGCAGGTGCGGCAGGCTAATTTTCCTGGCATTGCAATAGCACCGCACACCCAGCAGGCATTAGCCGCAGGACGGTATGGTAACGCTCGCGGTGCACTGATGGGGACCGTCTCCGGTGAGACCTGCTGTGGCAAGATCGGCTGTGGCGTGATTGACTACGCCTAGACCGGTGGTAGCGGGAGGAGGTTCTTGACCGACTTCTGCGGGATCTCCTTAATGAATGTCTGGATCTCTCCCTGCGCCATGGGCTTGCATCGCTGGGCCTGGTGGGACTACGAAAGAAGGCAGTGTTTAGTGGCCGGCTATCTTTTTTCTCTTCCCTACTTACCTCTATTGATGGCCTCCCTACCTTGTTTGTTGGCAGTGGTCTGCTTGGGCAGTGGTCTCCATAAAGCAGAGAAGTAACAGAAGCAGCGGCTGAAGGAAAGCAAAAAAAAAAAGGTAGAATAAAGGTTAGGCAAGGAGAAGGGAACAGCCATTCTAACCAGGGAGAGGAACCAAGCTTACCCGGGGCAGAAAAAACCTGTGAAGTTGGAGCAGAGCAGCAACCTCGGAAAGAAAGGAAAAAGTTTCGCATTTAAAACTGGCGCCGCCGTTGCGGCGTTGATGACGCAATCATGCATGCGCAGTAGCGCCGCGCGCGACCCCGCGCCATCTTGGATGAGGGCAAAGGAGGCCCCTGACGTTATTGCTCTGCTGCACGCATGCGCAGAGCGGCCAGAGGGGCGCTATGGAGCGAGGAACAACAAGGCCCAGCAGGTTTGCGGGCTCCAGAAACTCCAACAGTACCAAAAGGAAAAATAGCATGGAAGGGGGATCTGGACAGCCGAAAGAGAATATTTAAACGAAAAAGGTAAGGGGAGCCACTGCCGAATCTAAGCTCATTTAGAGCTTGTAGGATGCCAGGTATTTGCCGGGATTTTGACCCCCGAGACCACCAGAGCGGGGTTCCCCCCATAGAGCTCTATTAGAGACTGTACAGTGGGGACTTCCAAACAGGAGAGGCTGAACCTGCTGGGGCGATAGCGGTAGGAGGCAAGCTGTACGTCCGTGTCCTGTTCAGGTGAGGATAAAAAAAGAGAATGATGCCGGGTGTCTCCCACTCAGATTTATAGCTAACCAATCCTGTCAGGTTGTGGGGGCGGAGTCACAACCCAGTGTGTGCTGCCATGAATGCGTCAGGAAAAGAGTGTACTCATGTTTCTCTACTTCGTACAAAACAGCTTCGAGGATTGACCTAGCATTGGGAGAATAACGTAGGATCAACGTCAGTGGATATTGTGTGGGATGCGTTTAAAGCGTATCTGCGGGGACAGTATATTTCAAGTATTTCAGCGGTTAAAAAAAAACAGAAGGCCAAAATACAGGAGTTACAATGTCAGATAGAATTTCAGAAGAAAGAATATGGTCAGGACTCTAGTGATAGGAATTTTGACTTAATGATGGCCGCACAAAGGGATCTACACCTCCATATGGAGGAAATCACAAGGCTGGAACTATACAAAAATAGACAGAATTTTTTGGAGCAAGGAGATAAAAGTGGCAGATTTCTGGCGAGGTTAGCACAACAGGAGTATCAAGCCACGAACATATCAGAAATTCAGACAGTAAATGGAGCGAAAGTAAAAGAACCGGAGGAGATATTAGAGGCCTTTAGAGAATATTACAGTTTATTGTACACCTCCTCTCTCCGCTCCGACTTCTGCCCAGAAGCCATGACGGGTCTTTTAGACCGGATAGCTCTTGGGTGGTTGTCGGATGAGGAGAGGAGGACATTGGTATGCCCCATTACCATCGAGGAGGTTATGGAGGTTATACGTACACTTCCGGGAGAAAAGGCACCAGGCCCTGACGGAATTCCGGGGGAAGTGTACAAAAAATATGGAGCCATAATAGCCCCTAAATTGGCAGAAGTATTTACAAATGGATTAGCGAAAGGGACACTTCCAGATTCTATGAGAGAAGCACATATAATATTAATTCATAAAGAAATGAAAGATCCAAAATTATGTTCTTCATATAGACCATGGGTCTTCAAACTACGGCCCTCCAGTTGTTCAGGAACTACAATTCCCATCATGCCTAGTCATGTCTGTGAATGTCAGTGTGTTACAATGCCTCATGGGATGTGTAGTTCTACCACAGCTGGAGGGCCGTAGTTTGAGGATCCCTGATATAGACCAATTGCGCTACTAAACATAGATCTGAAAATATTAACAAAGATATTAACCCTAATGCCGCGTACACACGATCACTTTTTGTGATGAAAAAAAACGACGTTTTATGTGATGAAACAAAACAAAGTTTTTCAAACTTCATTTTCCAAAACGACGTTGCATACACACTATCGTTTTTCCAAAATGCTCTAGCAAAGCGTGGTGACATACACCACGTTCGACGGCACTCTGTTCCATTGAAGCTTTGTCTCATAACTTGCCTCTGAGCATGTGCGGGTTTAAAAACTTTGTTTTCAACATCATTTTGCCCACACACCATCACTTTTTATGACACAAAAAATGACGTTTTGAAAAACGACACAAAAAATTCAAGCATGTTCGAATTTTTTTTTTGGTCGTTTTTTTGAAGACATAAAACGACATTTTGCCCACACACAGTGGGCCAGATTCTCAGAGGCGTTACGACGGGGTATCTCAGATACCCCGTCGTATCGCCTTTTTTTTGTCCTCGTATCTATGCGAGTGATGCTTAGCATCACTTTTGCATAGATACGCTTCTACATCCGACAAGTGTAAAAGCATTACACTTTCGGATCGTAGGTGTAATGACAACTCCGGCCACTAGGTGGCCTTCACGTTGTTTTTGCATATGCAAATGAGGCTAGTACGGCGATTCCCGAACGCTTTTACACCGCCCCGTCGTCGCGTACGTCGTTTACGGACTCGTAAGGTTACCCCAGCTTCTATGTGGAGTAACCTTACGAAGTTCCGTCGGATGCCGTCGGGTGCCGTCGGACGCCATGTTAAGTATGGCGTCGGGTCAGCGTCGGCTTTTTCCGTCGCTTACGTCGTTTTACTAACTCGTTCGCGAATAGGGACTTGCGTAAATGACGCTCACGTCGCTTTGACGTTGGTTTCAACGACGCTTCCCGACGTGAGCTGGAGCATGCGCACTGGGCTTTTTCCCCGGCCGGCGCATGCGCAGTTCGTTCAACGCGGGGGCGCGCTTAATTTAAATACAAGCCGCCCCATTTGAATTGCGCGGGTTTACGCTTGGCGATTTACGAGACGCCGGCGAAAACTACCGAGCAAGTGCTTTGAGAATAAAGCACTTGCTCTAGTACGCAGCGGCGGCGTAGTGTAAATGGCTTACGCTAGGCCGCCGAAAATATATGAGAATCTGGCCCAGAGATTTTAAATGACGTTTTTGAAAACGTCGTTTTTTTTCATCACAAAAAGTGATCGTGTGTACGCGGCATAAGAATACAACCCCTGCTCAAAAACATCATAGACTCAGATCAGACAGGATTTATGCCACAGAGAACAACAGAAGTTAAAGCGGAGCTCCAGCCGCGATTTTTTTTTTTTTTTTAAAGTCAGCAGCTACTAACAGTGTAGCTGCTGACTTTAAATAAGGACACTTACCTTGTCCTACTTGCCCGCGCTGATGGGCCCCCCGATGCCGGTCCCACGATCGCTCCGGGTCCCGCGCCGCCATCCACACTATGGGAAACAGGCAGTGAAGCCGTACGGCGCCTGCGTGAGTCTCACGCTGGCTTGTGAATGGGCGCGCTGCTCTCTGAGAACACACACAGTTCCCAGAAAGCAGCGCGCCCCATTCACAAGGAGAAGGAGAAGAAGAAATCGGACTGCGGTGCAGGTGAGGCAGATTACGGACTTCCGCATAGCAACAGGTATTTCGGGTGAGTATTTTTTTTTTTTTCAGGTTTTTTTAATTTTATTTTTTTTAACAACATGGGAAAATGTTGTTTTCCTGGGTGGAGCTCCGCTTTAACCTACGTAGGCTATATACTAATATACACACCATCTACAGGAAGGATCCAGGACAGTGGCCTCTCTAGATATAGAGAAGGCCTTCGATACAATTGAATGGCCCTTCTTATGGGAGATACTTAGGAGGATGGGTTTTCCACTGGTGTTCATTAAGTGGATACAAACAATATATGAGAGACCTATGTCAGCCGTAAAATGGGGAGGAAAACTGTCATAATTTTTTAGGTTGTAAAGAGGTACGAGGCAGGGCTGCCCCCTCTCTCCGACACTCTTTGCAATGGCAATAGAGCCGGTAGCAGAAGCCCTCAGGGCCTCTCCAAATATCCAAGGACATCGAGTAGGGGGGCTGGAGGAGAGGGAAGCCATGTATGCAGACGATATGCTACTATTTTTGAGAGATGCAGGTCCATCTCTGGAGGGAGCATTAGAACTACTAAATACTTTTTCGTCCTTTAATGGGCTTAAAGTGAATTGGGGAAAGTCCATGCTATTTCCTATTGATCAGGAAGCACAGGATACTGCAGCCCCAACAATGCCATTGAAATGGGTGAGCCAATTTAAATATCTCGGAATAGTAATATCTAGGCAAGTTGAAGATTTTCGGACACTAAATTTGGATCCTGTGATGCAGGAACTTGGGAGGAAGCTGAAGATATGGGAATCGTTACCACTGTCCCTATTAGGACGTATAAATCTGATAAAGATGAAGGTTCTTCCCATGTGGAAGAAAAATATATTTTAAATATATTTTTAAAAAACATTCATAATATATTTTTCCCAAATATATTGCCATATATTTCAAATGCTACAATTTTGGCCAGATTCAATATATTTCACAAATATATTTCAATATATTTGTGAATATATTATTGAATATATTGGGAAATACATTTTGAAATATGTTGCAAATATATTCATAAATATATGTTAAATGTACTTCTGAATGCATTTAGCAATATATTTATGCAGCCATAAATATATTGCAACGTGCATTTTGGAATGCATTGTGAATATATTCAGAAATATATTGCTGAATACATTCACAATGCATTCCAAAATGCACTTTGCAATATATTTATGGCTGCAAAAATATATTGCTAAATGCATTTAGCAGTACATTTAACATATATTTATGAATATATTTGCAACATATTTCACAATGTGTTTCCCAATATATTCAATAATATATTCACAAATATATTGAAATATATTTTTGAAATATATTGAATCTGGCCAAAATTGTAGCATTTCAAATATATGGCAATATATTTTGGAAAAATATATTAAGAATGTTTTTTTAAAATATATTTTAAATATAAATGTAAATGTACTGATTGCAAAATATAAAAAAAAAATACATTCCTATTACATTTTGAAATGCTGTGCATTTATATATTGTATGCATAAAAACCAGCAAATATTTGGAAATAAAAACAACACAGTACGATACACACAACTTTATTATCATGTAAATATACAAAAACTACAACACAGAGAATAGAAAGTGGTGTTAACTGTGGTAAATGACATTAATGAAATAAAAGTTTGTGGTATTCTGATGGTTCCCGATGTTTCCCTTCAGGTGATATTTCAACACCGCAATTTTTCTTGTAACAGCGTCACTGATCACACCTTTTGAAGTCCCAGGAAACTTTGCCAAAGTAGCAGCTTTAAAAAGTAAATGGAAATATTAGACTTATTAGATTTTTCCTGTGAATCAAAAGCCATCTAAGACCCTTTTCACACTGCAGCGCTGCTAAAGCTCCAGACGTTTTTTGCAGTGTTTTTGTAGCACTTTTTAGGCGTTTTTTTTAAAGGGAAAAAGTACAGTTTTTATGCTCTTTTAAGGTGCTTTGGAAGCGCTGCCCATTCATTTCGAATGTTCCGCATGTGCACTTCCCCCCAGTGTTTAAGTACTCATTGCACTGAAAGGGATGCAGTTTCATGAGCTTTTTAGAGGCTATTGCTAGTGCTAAAATGCCTGAGAACTGCCTCAGTGTGAAAGGGGTCTAACAGATGCAGTTGAGTAAATAAAACAAAATTAAGCATGTATAAAAACATCAAAAAATTGTAGACTTTCAAAAATCAGTATAAAAATCAACATCTTGCCTACAACTTGCCTTTTTAGTTCAGACTACTACCAGACTGAGAAAGATATCTCATTTTGACACAACAGTCAAATTGGCTTACAGTCTACATGTCAAAGCTGATGTTTTCATAGGGTCTAACTGTTCATGCTTCTCTCTTCTGTCAGCCGCTTGGAGGCACCGCCTTGAAAGTTACTTTTTTATTGAAGTGGTTGTAAAGGTACTAGGGTTTTTACCTTCATGTATTCTATGCATGAAGGTAAAAAAACCTGCAGCAGCCCCCTATACTTACATGAGCCCTCTCTCGATCCAGCGATGTCCACGAGAGCCTTGTCTCTCCAGGGACTTGCACTGCTGATTGGCTTTCTGTAGTGGTGGGAGCTTATGACTCCCAGTGCTGTCAATCACAGCCAGTGAGCTAATTAGGAGATGGGGGCAAGGCAAGGCTCAGTGTGTGATTGGACACACAGAGCTCTGGTTCAGGAGCACCGGCATGGGACCTGAGAAGAGAAGGATCTGGGATCTGTACAAAAACCCTTACACAGAGCAGGTAAATATGTCATGTTTGATATTTAAAAAAAAGACAACGTTTTATTGTTTCAGTACTAAAAGAAAACCTACCTGTTTAGGCCTTGAGTATGACACTTGACAAGGAGATGAGCTCAATACTTCAGATGGGACAGAAGGTGATGCACACAATACACCCACACAGGATGAACTTCCACCATCATTCTTCAGTGCTATTAGCTGCGCTCTTGTTGTTTTGAAAGTATCCATTACGCCAGGCAACTCTATGGAAATGCATAAAGACTTTTTAAGTAACACAATGGCCTATTTTCTCACTATATCTATTAATTTCATTTGTTAGAAATTGATGACTTGTGGAACAATGTACTTTTACATGATTAGAGGGTTTCCTCCAGTCTGCTGCTGACCCCCCCCCCCCCCACCAGATCAAAAATATTCTAGAAGGGTTTCTCCCAAGGTAAAAGTAAAGATGTTCCACAAAACAAAAATCTTACTTGTGCATATAGTATGTAGTTACCTCAGTGCACTCACTGATACTATAATGAATGTAGTACAGTAAACTTCCAGTTACCAAACGATCCCCATTGGTACTGTTATTTCTGGTTGCTTGAGATCTAATAGTAACTCTCAAGCATCCACCTCCCATGGCACCCTGCCCATCCTCCCACTTAGCAGCTAAAGGGGGTAGGGATTGGGGGCAGGTTTTTACCACCCCCAAATTCACATGTGAATGAGCCTTAAAAATGCTATTGCCAAATGCAACTAAGAGCTCATTCACAAGTGCGGTATGCAATGCTCCAATGCACCTCTGAGAAATTCTGCAAGGTAGTGAGGAGGCAAAATGTTTACACCAATAATTGCAGTGAAAGGCACACGATTGCAGTGCGGTAGTACGGCAATTATTTTAGTCAGGTGTGAGGGGGCAACATTGGAGTACACTGTGCCCTGTGATCTTTGACTTCTCCCATGTTGTTCAGGTAGATCTCCACCTCTCTAAGGTTTCCCAACTCTGCCTTAAAACACTGTAGAATGAAAGGGCAAATGATTGGTCAAACAGAAAATAAAGATAAAAAATAAAATAAAGGCAGCAGTACTGGTGGAATAACACACAATAAATAGATAAAAAATGAAAAGACTGCGCCAATATAAAAAAGTCAATGACAATTAAAATTGAAAAAATTCACCAATACCAATTCACATTGAAAGATTGGCATCCAGGGGCTGATATGCCAAAAACGGTGCACAATAATTAACCAAAACAAAAAAAATCAGAGTGCAAGGAAAAATTTGTATATAAATTCACAAAATTAATGTCAAATTATATGTATAAACAATGAGAGGTTAATACGCCAAATCGGTGATCCCAAAATTGTATGCCAACAGCACACAATTGGCAAACCAAACCTCAAAAGTTCTTAATTATATCACCACAAAACTCAAACACTGATGACCAAATGAATAATGAAGGATGATGCAGATATGATGATCAGATACAGTACTCGTTGAATGCAGTGATATAAAAAAAAAGGGAAGGTGCCCACCACCGTAATTAAGTTGTCCGCTTACCAAAGGCAAGTTGTCTCAGTTGTTGGTTTTCTTCTTCCAAGTGCTTATTCCGGTTTTATATTCACCAGTTGTCAGTCTTGGTCAGGTTCTTTGACAGCGGCTGGCGGCCCATCTGTCAGAATCCGCCAAAAAAAATAAAAAATTAGCTTTCCACCTCCACACCCCCCATCCACCCCCCCCACACACACACACACCCCAGACACCGCTAACCTCCTTCTGCACAATTTATTTGATGGTAGCTGAATGTAAACAGCAGGTAGTGGGGGAACCATAGCCAGACTGCCATTGGCTGTTTCAAATTTTAAAATTAGGCTGACTATTGTGCCCCTTCCCACTCCCTGTTGTCAATCAGCAGAGGAAGACCTGAAGAAGAATGTTCTCCTTCAAATCCTCTCCTTTGCTGATTGACAACAGGCAGTGGGCAGGTGTAATAGCCCACTAGCTACTGGCTACTGCAATTTTAAATAGTCAATAGCAACCTGGCTATTGATTTCCCTGCTATCTGCTCTTTTTTCCTGCATTCTGACAGTGGCCAGTGGCTGTTAGAATACAAAAAAGGCCTAGGTGACTGTCAACTGACATCAGGCTACTTCTGGGGTACCTGGATGTAAACAGAATATCAGTACCTCATATTGTTATCGGCCTGAAAGGTGGCCCATAATTGGTATCTGTATGGAAAAATCCATATCTAATGGCACCTAGTAGCAGGGCAGATAATACTATGCAAAAGGGGAGGGAGACATAAAACATTGGTAGCACTGTGCCCTGACATTATGGGGTATATTTACTAAAGGCAAATCCGCTTTGCACTACAAGCGCACTAGATCTGAAGGGGACAAAAAAATAAAAAATAAACTTTTTTGCCTGTACATGATTGGATGATAAAATCAGCAGAGCTTCCCCTCATTTCAGATCTACCCCTCAGATCTACAGCGACTGCATGTCCAAGTGCACTTGTAGTGCAAAATTGATTTTCCTTTAGTAAATAAACCCCTATGCTGCATGACGAGTGGATATAGAATGGAAGCTGTATAATATTATATGCAGCAATGTGCACTGAAAGTATGTTACACAGTTACTGGATATAACATGGAAGCCATACATATTATATGCAGCAATGTGCACTGAAAGTATGTTACATAGTTACTGGATATAACATGGAAGCCATACATATTATATGCAGCAATGTGCACTGAAAGTATGTTATATAGTTACTGGATATAACATGGAAGCCATACATATTACAGTATATGCAGCAATGTGCACTGAAAGTATGTTACACAGTTACTGGATATAACATGGAAGCCATACATATTATATGCAGCAATGTGCACTGACAGTATGTTACACAGTTACTGGATATAACATGGATGCCATACATATTATATGCAGCAGGGTGACATGCTGTGGAAGAGGAGCTCTATAATATTACATTACTGTGCACATGCTGTATGGTAACTGGGAAGGTGAATGCACACAGAATGAGAACTATTCAGCAGGAAATAGACAAATACAACTTAACTCATACACCAAACTTTCACAATTCTAATATTATTACATAGAAGGCTCACCTTTCATCCAGGAGAATACATCCAGGGGAATACAGAGAACTTCTCCACCATGCCATGCTTTCCTTTTCAGATTCAGAGGCCTTACCAGGAACAGGAAGTGAGAGGTGAAAGTTCACCCCTCTGGTTCCCACTGCTCACTTCCTGTAACAGACCTCCTGTATTGTTTCCTGTATTATGATTGCAGTCTCATTTAAAGAGTTTCCCCCAGGGCTGAATATACATATTATAAGAGCGAAGGCACAGAAATCAGACCCACATCCCAATAAAAATAATGAGATAAAAGAAATGAGAAAAATATTTATACATGTAAGTAAGTGATGGGAGATGCATTCTATATATATATTTTTCTTCATTCTGGTATATGTGTAGATATATATATATATATATATATATATCAGATATACTCTATGTGTATGCGTGTATATATATATATATATATATATATATATATATATATATTAAGGTGACCAGATTTTTTAAATAAAATCCAGGGACACATTTTTTTTTTACTAGTAATGGCGGCAATCAGCGACTCTCTGCCCATCGCTGCAGCCGCCCACCACACAGCCTGCCAAGTCTTACTCTCCGGGTCCCCGCTACTGCTTGGTGGGGTGTGGAGGAAGATCACACTGCCAGGGAAGGCAAGGAGATAAGCAGGCAGGCAGCTGGCCGGGACTTGAGCCCAGGCAGAAGAACATGGAAGTGGAGCTGAATGGGAATGCACCCGAAACTGAAGAAATATTCCCTTCGCTCCGACCAACACATGATCATCAGAAAGGGGCACAGGTAATGGAAAAAATACCCCCCCCCCCCAAGCTAGTAGGAGCGACAGAGTAGGGGGGTGTAATTCAGAATTATTATTTTTTTAATTCTGCACTGACTGTCTTTGAAATGGCCCCAGCCCCTGTTCAAATCCAATCTGGGGACAAAACTGGGGACAGACTTGGTCTAGGGACAGTGTCCTTAATCCAGGGACTGTCCCCTGAAACCAGGGTTGTCTGGTCACCCTATATATATATACACACACACACACAGTATATCTGATATATATATATATATATATATATATATATATATATATATATATATACACACAGTATATACATACATACACACACACAGTATATATGTATATATATATATATATATATATATATATATATATATATATATACACACACACAAGAATGCAGCTCTCATCACTTACATATTTATCTTCCAGCCCAACCTAGCATTGGCACATGACAACAGTGCAGCTTGGGCAGGGATATGACATTTAAAGCAGAGTTCCATCCAAAAGTGGAAGCTCCACTTATTTGCCTCTCCCCCCCCCCTACTTTGCCACATTTGCCACCTTTCGGGGGAGGGGAGCAGGTTCCTGTTTTTGACAGGTACCTGTCCCCACTTCCGAGAGATCTCGCTGCGGCGGATGCGTTCCCGATGCTTTTCTGCATGTGTGTTTTTGATGCATTTGAGAGCATGTTTGGTGTGTTTTTAAAGCATTCCAGTGCATTTCCTCCTCTTTTTTTCTTAACCTTAGATAAGGACATGTTTGTTCCAGTGTGTTCAGGTGCATTCTAGTGCGTTTTTGATGTGCTTTACAGTGTTACATTACAGTGCAGTGCAGGAAAAATGCAGCATGCTCTACTTTTTTTCTGGAACTGCAAGCACTGGTGTGAATTATGCCATTGAAAACCATATAACTTACTTTCCATGCAGACAAAAAAAATAAAAACGCACTGGACTGCATGTGGTGTGAATTGTCCCTATATATAGGCAATGGAGGCAGCAGCACCCGAGAGCCAATGGAAACATTGGCTGGGATACCAACATCGCCGGATTCCAGGACAGGTAAGGCCTCGTACACACGAGCAGACAGATTTGTTCAAATCTGTCTGCTGGGATGTTGGTTTGCTCGCGTGTACACACGAGCAAACCAAAATCCCCGCCAGCAGAGAGCGCGCTGACGTGTCGGTGACGTGGCGGTGACGTTGACGCCGCCACGTCACCGCACCAGGAAGTAAAACACTTCCGCGCATGCGCCGAATCCATTCGGCGGCGGTGCGGGACGACATGTCTGCTGGTAAGTGTACTAACCAGCAGACATGTCGGGTGGACGGATTCCCACCCGATAGATTTCAAAGCATGCTTTGAAATCTGTCGGGTGGCCAAATCCGTCGGCTCGGCCGTACACACGATCGAATCTGTCTGCTGAAACGGTCCAGCGGACCGTTTCCAGTGGACAGATTTGATCGTGTGTACGAGGCCTACGTGTCCTAATATTAAGTCAGCAGCTGCAGTATGTATACAGTATGGGGGTTATTTACTAGAGGCAAATCCACTTTGCACTACAAGCGCAAACTACAAGTGCAAAGTGCATTTGAAATTGCACTGAAAGTGCACTTGTAAGTGCAGGCGCTGTAAATCTGAGGGGTAGAACTGAAATGAGGGGAAGCTCTGCTGATTTTATCATCCAATCATGTGCAAGCTAAAATGCTGTTTTTTTTTATTTTCCATGCCCCCCTCAGATCTACAGCGACTGCACTTCCAAGTGCACTTTCCGTGCAATTTCAAGTGCACTTTGCATTTGTAGTTTGCACTTGTAGTGCAACGTGGATTTGCCTTTAGTAAATAAACCCCTTTGTGTAGCTGCTGAGTTTTAATTTTGTGCTGGGGAGAACTTTAATATCCCAATTCCTTTTAATTGGCTGCTGGAATTACCCTTCAGCAGGTACTAAGTCCAAACAATGGACTAGACTTAGTATAAAAAGAATATACAGTATATATACTATATATATCATATTGCCAAAAGTATTAAGACGCCTGCCTTTACACGCACATGAGTTTTAATAGCATGCCAGTCTATAACAGCTTCAATTCCTCTGAGAAGGCTGTCCTATGGGAATGTTTGACCATTCTTCCAGAAGCACATTTGTCAGTTCAGGCACTGATGTTGGATGAGAAGACCTGGCTCACAGTCTCCACACAAATTCATCCCAAAGGTGTTCTATCAGGTTGAGGTCAGGACTCTGTTCAGGCCAGTAAAGTTTCTCCACCCCAACCCACTCATCCATGTCTTTATGGACCTTGCTTTGTGCACTGGTCCAAATCATTTGGTGGATTATGGTGTGTGGGGGGGGGGGGATTATGGTGTCGGGCTGTTTTTCAGGGGATGGGCTTGGCTCCTTAGTTACAGTGAAGGGAATTCTTAAGGCGTCAGCATACCAAGACATTTTGGGAAAATGTTATGCCCCCAACTTTGTGCGAACAGTTTGGGGACGGCCCCTTCCTGTTCCAACATGACTGATCACCAGTGCACAAAGCAAGGACCATAAAGACACTGATGAGCGAGTTTGGTAATAATAGTGCAACTACTGATTCATGGATTAAACAGAACATTGAATATTTATATCCAGAGTTTCTCCCGGTACTCGGTAAGCAGAAAAGACCCTTGGACTGTGGAGGTGGATGTCTGTGAAGGTTTTCATTCATTCAGGTCAATCAATAAATCAATATAACTGGACTTGCTGTATTTTAAGACGTTTTGCTGGTCCGCCGACAAGCGTTCTCAATTCAGAATGACTTATACAAAAATTCTTTGGGAATGGAAAGTGGATGCGAGAGGTTTATCTGCTTTGTATTAAATGGATTATGTGCTTAAAATCTTATAAAAAAAATAATATTTTATTTGAATCTTTTTTTTTTATTTTTTAAAAGAGTAAAATACAAAACAAAATGGTAGTGGGTCTCTTATAAATGTATTCAGAATGTTATCTATGACAGACAAAATATATGTTGAAATGTCTTTATTAGACATTAAATAGTATTTTCAATAAAACATATTTTAAAAATATATTTTCTAATATATATCTTTGTAAAATACATTTAAATTATATTTTTGGAATGCATTTACAAGTATATTTAAAGATATACGTTTAAATGCATTTTTTTATATGTTCAAAAATGTCTGGACAATATATTTACAAACATATATTTTCACATATATGCCTTTGGAAAATATATTAAAATTATATTTTTGGAACACATTTACAAATATATGTAAAAATATATGTTGAAAAAAATCTGAAGAATATATTTAAAAAATATATTTTCCAATATATGTCTTTGGAAAATGCATTTAAATTATATTTTGGAATGCCTTTACAAGTATATTTAAAAATATATGTTTAAATGCATTTTTTTAGATGCTCAAAAATATCTGTCAAATATATTGAAAAAAATATATTTTAAAATATATGCCTTTGGAAAATATATTTGAATTTACATTTTTGGAATAGATGTAAAAATATATTCGCGTAGGCCAATATATTGTAAATATATTTAAAATATATAATTTTTTTTAATAAATATATTGGAAATATATTTTTCTTCCATATGGGTTCCCAAGTTCCTGTATCTATTCAGGAACTCTCCACAGTGGTTACCCAAGAGATTCTTTGTGCAGCTGCATGGAATGCACAGAATTACCTCCCTTTTGCTCAGCCTGTTAAGCAGTCACAGTGTCCGCCTTGCTATCCGGATACTGTCAGCATACCACAGTTACACTTTACCAAGCAGGAAGTTTAAGTACATCAACTAAAGTTGCTACCCGAAGATCTAAGGCCTCATCCTTCTTCCAAGGGACTGAAGTTATTGGTGCCATACAGGCAGGCACACACATCTTTGGGGCTCTGTGTATGTAGTAGGTGTGTGGAATAATCTGAATTGGGAGTAAAGCCACTAAATGTTAATTTGGGTACAGTGTTTGTAGTTGGTTCTTTGGCATCAGGGGACAGAGGAGAGAGGTCTGACATAAAAGAGAGTCATTCCTCTACTATCCTCCTGCCTGGACTCATAAAGCAATTTAAGGGGAGGTAACCAATCTGATATAAATTTCCATTAGCATACCTCCCAACCTGCACGGATTATGCGGGAACTTCCCGCACAGACTGCATGTTCCCGCAGTCCCCCACCCCCCCGCTCAACAACTCTGATCTGCGCCCCCACCCCGCTCAACAAACTCTATCCTATCTGATCGACACCCCCCCCCCCCCCCCCCCCCCCCCCCCGCTCAACAAAAATGTCCCGCAGTATGGGAGGTATGCATTAGTGATTGTATTTTTGAAGTGTTTGCCTCTGCTCTTGGGGTTATTCTCAGGTTTAGAATCCCCTGAAAGCAGCCTGAATATAGTATTAAGCTATATTGCTCTTGGTCTTAGTTCTTACTGTACAGTTGATTTACTTGATATGTATATACAATTACTGTCTGTTACTTTACCACAGAAAACCTTATAGCAAAGACAATCTCTGTGTTTTATCATATAATTGGTCCTTGCACTTACACTATTTCCAGGTGTGCCAGAGGGGCTGAGACTATTCTTGTATTCTTGGGGTTGAGAGGCAGAGCACGGAACCAAACATATTCAAGTGACACCTTCAGGGGTAGCGCTACACACACATATATATATATATAAATATATATATATACACACATATTAGAGCCGATTTAGACAGAAGCTGATTGACCTATCAGCATGTCTTTAGAGTGAGAGGAAACCCGCCCAAGCAACAGGAAGAACATGCAAACTTCATGAAGGTGGTGTGTTGTTGTTGGGAGTCAAATCAATGACCCTAGCAATGCTGGATCACTGGAAGTAGATTGAATGAGGCCAGGTGTCATTTAATCTGGAAGATGACTAATGTTGGAGCGTAGAATTGCTTGCATTCAAAATTTGAAAGAGAACTTCTTTATTTATTTTTTATTGTTATTTTTATAATATATTTTATGTATTAAAAGGTCTCTTGCACATGGGCACCTGAATTAATTCGCTGTCAATTCCAGTAATTATCCCCAGCATATGTATAGCTCAGTGGTGTTGTACTTTGGCTGTACAACAGTCACAAGTGACAAGTGTAATGTACATGCGTAAGCAAAAAATAGAAAATGTTCTACTTTTTGCATTCGCCCATTTGCTATACGAGTATTTATGATAGCACCGTCATATACTCAGAGTACACAGCCATAAATATCTATGAATGGTTGTACGCAGCACCTGGGCTTTCTGTGTGGGGGGAGGAAAAATGCCAGAATTTACATTGAAAGGGAGCAGGCGCCCATATGCAGGAGGTCTTAAATTACAATTTATATAGTATATTTTTAAATAAATAAAGCTGGAGTAAGTTCCCATTTTTCCGAAGTTATAATTGGATTTGTTTGGTTTCCAGATTGTAAACATGCTGTCAAAATCTTGTGTACTGTCACATTAAACCTATATCCCTTCGTCTCACTAATCTTTTTCCAGCTACCTGTGAATATTGCTGCTGAAAGCCAGGAGAACGCACTGAGTGACTCAGAGTCACAGCCTTTGATCCTGGGATTAGGAGATTATCTTTGATGATTTGAAGCAGACCTCCCCTGCTCAGGATGTGCCCTGTGTGGTACAGACCTGGCAAAACAAGTTTACTGTCTCCTGCTCTTACAGGTAAATGACACCTTACCACGTCTGCTCCCACAGCCTTGGCAACCCCAGCTAAACAGCTAAATAAACCACTAATACTTCTTGTAAAAGCTGAACTTCCGGTAATCTTTACAAATCGGCATGAATAAATTCCTGACATTGCATAGAATTGCTATATCACTTTTACAATACAATGAGGTTTTTCTTCTTGGAAAAAAGCACTGCTTTTGATAAGCATTTCCTGGCTAAAAATTGACAATTTATAATTCTAGAGAAAAGACCAAAAAAATAATTGCACCAGCTACACATGATATAACTAGGGCACAGTCATCACCATTCAGGCTACAAGCCTTTGCAATCTCAGTTCACACAACCTAAGTAGAAACTTAACCACTTAAGGACCTTGGGTGTTTTTCAGATTTGGTGTTTACAAGACTAAAACATTTTTTTTTTGCTAGAAAATTACTTAAAACCCCCAAACATTATATATTTATTTTTTTCTAACACCCTAGAGAATAAAATGGCGGTCGTTGCAATACTTTTTTTCAAACCGTATTTGCGCAGCGGTCTTACAAGCACAAATTTTTTGGATTAAAAAATAAGACAACAATAAATTTGGCCCAATTTTTTTAATATATTGTGAAAGATAATGTTACGCCGAGTAAAATCATACCCAACATGTCACGCTTAAAAATTGCGCCCGCTCGTGGCATGGCTTCAAACTTTTACCCTTAAAAATCTCGATAGGCGATGTTTAAAAAATTCTATAGGTTGCATCTTTTGAGCTACAGAGGAGGTCTAGGACTAGAATTATTGCTCTCGCTCTAACAGTCGCGGTGATACCTCACTTGTGTGCTTTGAACACCGTTCTCATATGCGAGCGCTACTCACGTATGCGTTCGCTTCTGCGCGCGAGATCGTCGGGACGGGGCGTTTTAAAAACATTTTTTTTTGTTTTCTTATTTATTTTTATTTATTTTATGATTTTTTACACTGAAAAAAAAAATGATCACTTTTATTCCTATTACAAGGAATGTAAACATCCCTTGTAATAGAAAAAAGCATGACAGGTCCTCTTAAATATGAGATCTGGGGTCAAAAAGACCTCAGATTTCATATTTCGACTTAAATGCAAAAAAAATAAAAAAATGTGCCTTTAAGATGCATGGGGGGGACTGATGTTTTGATGTCACTTCCGCCCTGCTATGCTATGGGGACGGTGGGAGCCATCTTGCCCTCACTCGCATCCCCACGCAGCAGGACCCAATCGCCTCTGCCACTACCGACGGCTCCGGTAAGCGGCGGAGGGCACGGGAGAGCGGCGGGCGGCCCTCTCCCACCACCGATAATGGTGATCTCGCAGCAAATCCGCCACGGAGACCACAGTTATCATTTACAGGACCGCTCATGCTAAAGATAGATACCTCGGTTTTGGCAGCAGCTGCTGCCGTTACCGAGATATCCATCTTTAAAATTTCCCTCCCTCTGCTCGCTGACACTGCATAATTTGAGCACTCACACAACCACAGCCGCCCGATTCTGCATCCTCATTGGCACGGAGAAGAGAGAGTTGCAGGAAGGACTCCACGAGCACTATGGGGCTTCATCTCAGTTACTGAAAGAACAGACTGATTTCTCCTGTCCTTAGGACAGGAGAACCAGCCTGTAAATTCCGAGAGTGTTGACTGCAAGCTGAGCCGAGTGTCAGTCTATGACACTTTTTCTCAGCACAGCAAGTCCAACAACCCCCCCCCCCACTCTCCTCACATACGAGCAGGGAGGAATACAGCTCCTCCTCCTCCTCCTTCCAGCCCAGCAATTGTATTCTCCCGACAAACAGTGATATCACTAGTGGCTATACAGCAACCACTAGTGATAATCATAAGAGAATCTGCTCATTAATGGTTAAAATCTCAGCCAGTTCCTGCTGAACCAGCTGAGATTTAAACTATCTATAGCTGATCTTAGCTCTTAGGCAGCCCATACATTGATCACTTTTTTTCATTCAACTATTAGGTTGAATGAAACAAAATGATCCAATTCCCCCATCTACACATTATAGGTGGATGGGGGAATCCTCCCAGTGTGGACCAGTGCTGGAACAACCAGAGTTGTTGTCCTGTCCCAGCTATTCACAGCGCTGGCCTCTGTCTCCCTGCAGCGGCGACAGCACATTGGAACCCAGTGCTGGTTACATTATGGGGCTGATGTACAGGAGGGCCGGCACAAATTGTTGTTAGAGATGGGCAGGGCATGTTCAAAATTCTACATGTCCGATCCTGCCAGGAAACCCACACTGCACAGCGCTAATCAGAAGCAGTGAGGTGAGATATTTCCTGGTCCGCAGCTGCAGAGATCAGGACATTTCTTACTGGCTGTGATTAGCACTGTGGAGTGTCGGCTTCCTGGCGGGATTGGGCATTTGGGATTTCAAACACACCGGAGCCCATCTCTGTTGGTTGGAGACAGTTAAGCTCCCTGCAGGTTGCTTAGCAGCAGTGGAGCCTTCTCTGACATGCTGATCGTGATGCAATCCATGTGATGCTCCTAGTCAAATCCTATTGTTTAAAATCAGTGAACATGTGAAAGGGCCCATTGTGGGATTGTAGTAAAGGGCCCCAGGATATATATATATATATATATATATATATATATATATATATATATATATATATATATATATATATATAAAATTGCATTTTATAGTTGGCCCCCCTACTTTTGTCCCTGTACCCCCATGTGCCCCCCCCTAAATATGAAAGCTGCTGCAAAGTAGAGAGTGTCCTGACTTGCCTGCCTGCCCCCTCCCCCCTCAAGAGGCTTTCTCCACACCAGGGAGAAAGCCTTGCATTACTGTGTGTAGTTACAGACAGAAGAACAGGAAGTGAGGATTTCTCAGAAGAAATAAGGACATTTAAAAGCAAAATCGAAGGATGAGGTAAGTGAAGGAGGACTGCACTAAGGTAAAGAAAGCTATTTAGGGAATTTTTTTTTTACCTTTACAACCCCTTTAACCACTACCCGACGGCCGTACAACTTTGTACGGCCGCAGGGTGGTTCTACTTCTTTAACTGGCCGTGTTTTTACGGCCTGCGCTCCGCCAGGCCACTGGGGGGCTCGCGAGTGCCCGCTGCATCGCTGAGATGCCGTTGCGCGTGCCTGGCGGCCGTGATGTCCGCCAGGCACTCGGGATCAGTGGCTACAGGGACAAGACGTGGATCTCTGTGTGTAAACACAGAGATCCATGTCCTGTCAGGGAAGAGAGGAGACCGATCTGTGTCCCTTGTACATAGGTACACATTTAACCCCTTCCTCACCCCCTAGTGTTAACCCCTTCAATGCCAGTCACATTTATACAGTAATTAGTGCATATTTATAGCACTAATCGCTGTATAAATGTGAATGGCGCCAAAAATGTGTCAAAAGTGTCCGATGTCTTCGCCATAATGTCGCAGTCACGAAAAAAAATGCTGATAGCCGCCATTAGTAGTAAAAAAAAAAATAATAAAAAATAATAATAATTATGTCCCCTATTTTGTAAGCGCAATAACCAGACGCTTATTGGGTTGTTTTTTTACCAAAAATATGTAGAAGAATACGTATCGCCTAGACTGAGAAATTTTTTTTAATTTTTTTTCAAAATTGGGCTATTTTATTCTAGCAACAAGTAAAAAATATTTAAAAAAGTATGTCTCTATGAGGCATTAACAGCGCTATATGATTTTACATCAATTGAACTCAAAAGTTCAAACTCTGCTTGTGTGAGGTGCAAACATCCACCAGGACCTCTTATCCTTAAAATGGTAGCTAACCTCAAATGGTAAGAACAATATTAAAACTGCTATTACACATGAAATAAAAGATAGTAGAATATAAATTATGTATATATATATATATGACATAATAGTCCACTAGTGATGTCACATAGGTGCTTTTTTTTATAAAAACACAGTCTATAATATTCTTTATAGTGAGGAGCTCTTGAAATTGATTGAACAAAGCAAATCCAGGTTTTCCTTCACTTGTAGTCCCCCTCAAGGTTTTGTACTCACCAGATTGACATGGTGTTAAGAGCCTTCAGGTGTTTGAGTCTCCCTCCTATGAAGTTCAGGTCAGCTCAGCAGCAGTGTTTCTCCTCCCAATGGATGTGGATGGGATTAAGTGCGTGTGTGCAGCATGAGCGGTCATATAAAAATAAACATAGAGGGAGAGGACATAGTGTAATACTGTCTTTATTGTATAAAATACCCCCGCTTAAAAGTTATGCTTACAAGTATAAAACAGTGGTGTGCACAACGGTTACAATGTTACAGCTCACTCAGATAGCCTAGCGTCTCCGCTCCATCTCTAGCTGATGTGTCCCGGGTGTAACTTGCTCCGTCCGTACGATTCGTCGTGTAGCCACGCCCTGACGCGTTTCGTGATAGGCTTCACGTCTTCAGAGGGCGTGGCTACATGGCACGACAGATCGCATTTATAGGTGGATGCAGACCACTCAGCTCCTCCCTTCTCCCATTGTCAGCAGCTTGCAGGGGAGGATAGTACACTCCCTCCTGCCTGAAATCCCGCCCTCCTGCCAATAGGATTCAGAGTGTGCGGGTCGCCCCTCCTCTGTAGTACAGATCTGCTGCTTAACATAGCCCAGATCGCCCTCCATGTTATCGTAGCGCAAGACACTATCTATGCCCAGTACGTTACTCTACAAACTAAAACTATTTGGTATTACACCAAGATGTTTGTTATTGTCAGCGAGCGAGGCTCACCGCACGCACAACTCAGAAAACCTCACTGCTGACATGTACTGAGGACTACGAACTGAGGATTCAGACTGACAGCAGCAGTATCTTTTTGTATTAAAATAGTGATACTGACAATGCTCGTACCCAGCTATGGATTATTGAGGGTAGTGATACTTATACTACTCGTACCTAACTATGGGTTACATCCTAAAAGTTTCATCAACAATATATGATTATTACCACATACCAAGGTAAATGTAACATGTCACTATACCATGATTGTAACTGTTGAGATACACATAAATATATTCTTAAAATTCAACAAAAATATTCAGCAAAGAAATACACTATAATTTTTCTTATAGTGTCCATCCTATATATTATACTATCGGAATTGCCACATAAACCAATACTCAGATTGTACTTAAATTTACTATATATATGACTTTTGTTCTGCCTTAATCCTTTGTGTCCAATAGGAATAGGCAGATAGTCATTAGTGTACTAATAAGTAGAAAGTAAATAAAAAATAAAATGAAATAAAATAAAATAAAAAATCAATAAGATAAAATAATGAAATAAAATAAAATAAAAATGTCCTTGGATGATCCCCTCATAAGTTAATATGTGTGAGATAGCACTATAACATTAATGCAGCCTTATGCTAAATTGAGTATGTTCATTGGTTAAAAAATAAATAAAAAATAGGTACAGCCTCCCTATATGATCAATAATGTACATACTATTAATGATTGCTTATAAAGCAGTTTATATCTAAATCAATATTAATGCCATTCGGACTTAGGGTATTGGTAAGAAATATCCATTCAGTTTCTCTTTTGGATATTTCTCTAACCCTATTACTTCCTCTCCAATTTGGATCTATTTTAT
Source organism: Rana kukunoris (assembly GCA_029574335.1). Taxonomy (NCBI): domain Eukaryota; kingdom Metazoa; phylum Chordata; class Amphibia; order Anura; family Ranidae; genus Rana; species Rana kukunoris. The sequence goes on along the minus strand of CM056051.1, from coordinate 425,483,990 downwards.
CTATCCCCCAGAACTTAAGTCCTATGGGATTTTTATCATGTTTTTGTAGAAAATGTAAAGAGACACTGTGATCCTCATACCCAGTGGTAATGTTGTATATATGTTCTCCTACTCTTTTAGATAGTTTTCTCTTTGTCCGTCCTATATACATTAACCCACAGGGGCATTCAAGGGCGTAAACCACATGGGTCGACATGCACGTTATACATTCTTTAATGGTAAAGTGCTTACCATTGGCTGTCGAGGTAAATTGAGTGAGGCCTCTCAAATGGGTAGAGACCTGACGGCACGCTTTGCATCGTCTGCAAGCCGTGAATCCAGATCTCTCCCAGAACATCTTAAGTTTTTTAGGGGGATCCAGGACTTATTTCACTATCTGATCTCCAAAAGATGGGCATTTTCTATATATGAATGGGGGAATTGATGGTAACTGTTGGTTCAAAACTTTATCCATTAGTAATATACCCCAATGTTTTTTAATTATGATTTCAAAATCCTTATATTGGTCATTATATTCTGAGATGAACCCCCATTCATGTTGATTGTTCACAGGTCGTGTTCTTGGTTCCAATAATTGTTCTTGTGTGGAGTTGCCTATTGTTTCAATGAGTGAGTTTAATTCAGGTTTCTTGTAACCCTTTTCCGTGAATCTCTCTCTGATCACACTGGCCTGGTTTAGGTAGTCTGTGTCATTGGTACAATTGCGTCTGATCCGCAAAAACTGTCCTTTAGGGATATTACGCAACCAGCGTGGGTGGTGACCACTTTGGATAGGGATGTAGCTGTTCCTATCAGACGCTTTGAAATATGCTTTTGTATGATAATTATTAGGTCCCCTCATTACTGTGACATCCAGGTAGTTAATTTCCTGTTGGTCCCATTTAAATTCCAATTTAATGTCATTTTTATTGGAATTTAATACGTCAGCATACAGTTGCAGTGATTCCTCAGAACCTTCCCAAATAATAAACAGATCGTCAATATATCGCTGGTAAAACACCAGTTCCTTGCGCCTGTTTTTGAAAATCCACTTGTCCTCCCACTCACTCATAAATAGGTTGGCGAGGCTGGGTGCAAACTTGGCACCCATCGCCACGCCAACTTTTTGACTGAAGAAATTCCCTCCATACCAGAAGTAATTATGTGTCAAACAGAATTCCAGTGCCATTTTTAAGAATTTCTTCTGTATATAGGGCAGTTCTTCCCTCTTACTTAAAGCCCAATTCAATGCTAAGATAGCATCCTCATGGTGTATACAGTGATGCAACATCAGCTGTTACCAAATACATGTTAGTATCAGGAGGTATGATAACCTCCCTTAATTTTTTTTAAAACTTGTAGTGTCTTTTAAATAAGCTTGTGTGGTAATCACACTGCTTTGTAGGAAATGGTCCAAATATTGTCCTACTCTTGATGTCACGGATTCTATACCGTTAACAATTGGCCTGGGAGGTGGTAAAGATGGATGCTTATGCATTTTGGGTACTGTATAAATTGTTGGAATTCTACTGAAACCGGGGCACAAAAATTGCTTTTCTTTCTTTGTCAGTACTCTCATATAATATCCATAATCTATGAGGTTCTTTAGATCTGTTCTATATCGTTTTTGGTAGGATCACCAGTCAACCGCAGATATGTGTTCTCATCATTAAGCATCTCCTGAATCTGGGTGTGGTAATAGACTTTGTCCATCACCACCACCCCTCCTCCCTTATCCGCAGGTCTCACTACTATGTCCTTGCGGTTTTCTAGTGCTCGAATTCCCTCTTTGATATGTTTAATGTTGAGACTCTTCTTTATCTGCAAGGTGTCCAGGTCTCTTAAGACCAATTGCTTAAATACTTCTACATGGTGGTTAGACGGTTGGGGTGGGTTGAACAAGGATCGATTTTTCAGACCACTGTTGATTCCCACTACCTCTGAATATTTATTGCTGGTTGTCCCAAAATTGTTAGTGAGAAAATATCTTTTAATATTGATTTTCCTTATGTATTTGTGTAGATCGATGTACACTCCAAATTTATTTAATATTTTAGTTGAGGAACATTTAAGTCCTGCATTAAGAATATTATTTTCCTTTTGAGTGAGAGTGGCTGAAGATAAATTGTATATTCCACCTAATCTGCATGTCTTGGCCTCTTTTTGCTTGACACGTTGCCCTGCTCGGCATCCTCTACGTGTGGTGGTCTGTAGTATCTGATTGGGCTGTGTGTAGTTTCCCCTGTTGGGGGATTCCACCAATCTTGACTGTAATTGGTATTGGGGTGCTGTTGTGGTCGTCCCCTCCAGGGTCAATTGCCTCAGGATCGTCCTCTGGGGTGACCTCTCATCCCCCTCCCTAAAAAAGGAGTTGGATGCGGTGACTCTGTGCGATACGAGTTATCTGTGGATCCCTGTCCTGACAATGGTTCATATCTGTTGTCAGTGACTATTGGGTAATGGATGGGATAATTGGCATTGTAACCTTGCCTAATCGGTCCATTGTTCCCTCCCCTACCCAGACTTCTATTATTCCCTCTGCCACGCTGTGGTTGGGGGTTCGGTGAGCTCTCGCATCTTGCCTTTGTTCAATTATCTGCGTAGTGGGAGGTCTTCTGTTGTTGGTGTTTTCCTGATTGGGTACTGGATTTACTTGTTGTTGCTGAGGAATTGTATTGCTTTTTTCTAGCTGCCATAAATAAACCGTATTTTTCCTAAAATCAGTTACATCCCTTCTAAATTTTTTAATTTTTTTCTTTTGAGTTTCTTTGTCTGTCTTCTCCAACTTAAGTTGGAGAAAGTAAAAAATATTGTTTTTTTTTTCAAAATTGTCGTTTCTTTTTGTTTATAGCGCAAAAAATAAAAACCACAGAGGCGATCAAATACCACCAAAAGAAAGCTCTATTTGTGGGGAAAAAAGGACGTCAATTTTGTTTGGGAGCCATGTAGCACGACCGCGCAATTGTCAGTTAAAGTGACGCAGTGCCACAAGCTGAAATTTCACCTGGTCAGGAAGGGGTATATGTGCCCAGTAAGGAAGTGGTTAAAGTGGATCTTTCAGTAACTTTACAGGTCTCAATAAATTCCTGTGCGCTTTTCAATAGTACCCACCTAAAACAGGGTTGAATCAGGCCTAGAACACAGGAGCCATCGACAACCCACAGCCCATGCAGACATGCACATATAGTATATCACTAACATGGCATGCTCTGGACACACAGTCGCCATACTCCTGGTCATCCTTAAGAATCACTGTCCTCTGGCAAAGGACACTTCGTGCATCCGGCCTAATGTCTTCAATGTGTGTAGCACCCTAGTAGTACTCAAACCGCCCGGCTCTCGATCACTGCCCGTTGCTTCCGGGACTAGCAGGGTTTGTGGTGACGTCAGCATGCCGCTCCTCCCTACGCCGTTTCATCACAGATGACGTCTTCCAGGGGCTAGGTGGGCTAGCATTTCCTGCAGTTGGCAGAACTGGGATCCGTGTCTACAAGGGAGTTGGAGATGCTCCAGGATGCCATTCACAACACTCTGTGCTACTTTCAAAAGAAACAGAGTTCCTAGTCCTTAAGGGGCTTTTGCATGTCTAACAGAGACTGATAGCTATCTAGAGAAGAATCAATCAGAGTTGTACATAGGGAGAAAGATGTCCCTGGTTGGTGCTATCAAATCAGGCATCCCATAATTCCTATTCCCCATCCAAATCATTACCCCTAATAAAACATAAAAAAACAATCTCAAAGACTGTTCCTTCTGTCTGGAGGAAGTGTGGAAGTTACTTGTAGCCTGACTGTGCAGAAGTGGGGATCCCTGTCATCTGCAACCCCTATGGGCGTAGTGCCACATGTGATTATAAGATACTTCAAGCAGCCACAGGCTCAGTACAACAACTAAATTTTATTGAGATGGTCCATATTCAAAGATCTTTTAAGTGCATTCTCTTTCTCTCAAAGAATACAAGTCCTCTTTTTGTGGAAGTGTGCCTTCAGATCCCAATAGCAGAGTGTCCATCTTTGGGTAGCACATAAATAGTTCCAAATCCTTATGCCATCTCTCTAATCAGACTCTGTCTTTCCATTAGCTGGTAGTATCTACCCTTGAATAGTCTCAACCCATAACTTAAGTAGGACCCTGCCAGGATGAAGGCAAAGTCACCTCACCTCCTCAAAGAATTTAAAGCAGAATTCTATCTTAAAGGGGCATAAAATACCCCCAGCCTACACCCCTTACTCCATGAAGCCAGCTAGGGCCAAATGGCCCAGTATTTATTCCAAGTATTTCCATGCAGTATTACACAGCATTATTTTGATTACATTCCTATGAGTCCTCATACAATCTAAGGTCCTTAGTGCATTAGAGGCAATTTTAGAGAAATCCAATTGACAAATCAGAATTTCTTTTGGTTAATTTTTGAATTATAGGAGGAAACCGGAGCACTCAGCAGAAACCCAAGAAGGCCATTCAATCTATTGTTTTGTACCATTTATTTCCTCTTGACGCTAGGTTAATTGAATCTTCAGCTATGATGAGATGGGACTGCACAATTACTCATCCTTCTGTGCCTTCTGATGTAGTTCTGACAGTCCTGGTCATGTGATTGTTGCTTTCAGATTCCCCTTCCCCTGGATAAGCGTGCAGCTGTAAGTTTGACATTGGTCCCAGTCACCTGACCATGGTCTCTGGTTCCCTGCACTCCCCTGAATAAAACTGTATCACATAGATACACCAACATTATGCTTGGCTATTTGACCATAAACTCCAGTACTCTCCTTGGCCCATCATTAATAAGATTGCAGCTGTAAAGCTGCACATTGATGAGTGAACTCCTTCATGCATCTTTGACCTTTGAAAGAGTTTCTTTCTGCTAGCCCCAAAATGTTTCAGACGGCCTCCTACATTTATCACCATCATGAATTGTGCTTTTAACATTGATGCTGGCAAAAGAATGTTGCCATGCTAGTTTTGCTCATGGATACCTTTCTTTGTAGAAGTTTGTGTGTATGTTTAGCGGTTGCCATCGTAACCCTGACATACGTCCACACCCGCCGAGTGACACTTCCCAGCTCCACAGCAGTGTATGAATGAACTGAGCTATCCTGACCTCATCCAGTCTATTATGTGACACACAAGGCACCTCTCTCCCCCACCCTGACATGCCCTGTCCATTATGGCTCCATAGTGCTAATCCGAGCACTAGAACTTGACTTCAGAGGGGAATAATCGTCGGCTTATACAAGAATTCAACAGAGGGTTTAATGAAATACAATATCTAACAAAAGTGAGTGCACCCCTCACATCTTTGTAAATATTTTATTATATCTTTTAATGTGACAACACTGAAGAATTACACTTTGCTACAATGTAAAGTAGTGAGTGTACAGCTTGTATAACAGTGTAAATTTGCTGTCCCCTCAAAATAACTTAACACATAGCAATTCATGTCCAAACTGCTGGCAACAATAGTGGGTCCAAAGTGTAAATATTTTGTTTTGTCACCATTATTTTTCAGCACTACCTTAACCTCTTGGACATGGCGTTCATCAGAGCTTCAAAGGTTGCCACTGGAGTCCTCTTCCACTCCTCCATGACGACATCACAGAGCTAATGGATGTTAGACACCTTGCGCTCTTCCACCTTCCATTTGAGAATGCCCCACAGATGCTCAATAGGGTTTAGGTCTGGAGTGCTTGGTCAGTCTATCACCTTTACCCTCAGCTTCTTTAGCAAGGCAGTGGTCGTCTTGGAGGTGTGTTTGGGGTCGTTTTCATGTTGGAACACTGAGCTGTGGCCCAGTCTCGAGGAGGGGATCATCCTCTGCTTCAGTATGTCACAGTACATGTTGGCATTCATAGTTCCCTCAATGAACTGTAGCTCCCCAGTCATGCAGTCCCAGACCTTAACACTACCACCACAATGCTTGATTGTAGGCAAGACACACTTGTCTTTGTACTCCTCACCTGGTTACCCCCACACACGCTTGACACCATCTGAACCAAATACGTTTATTAGACATGTGCACAGAAAAAATTTTCGTTTTTTTTTGTTCCGTTTCGTATGGTCCCGTCTGTTCGTTTCCGTTCGTTTTTCGTAAGACGCCCGTTTTCCCGTTCGTTTCCGTTCGTTTGTCGTACGACGCGATTTTTTCATATTCCGATCGTTTCGTATTTCCGTTACCGTTTTATTTTCGTACATGCGGGATGATTCGTTATTCTGTTTAATTCATGTTCGTTTCTTGTTAGACAATAATTATCGTTAATTTTCGTCAATTTGCATTCTGTGTATCTTGAATGCTTTTCTTTTGTTAGTGTCAGTTGTATGTTCATTGTTCAATGACATCTATAACAAAAGAATTTCATTATGTATATTGAATGAATTCCTTTTTCTGTTATAGGTGTCATATCAACATACGAAAATAACAAAAGAAACAGGTTCAAATGCAAATCTTTTGTTTATGTTTTTTTTGAATGGCCAGAGAGTTACAATACTATTGTTAAGCCCCATACACTTGGTCAGACTATTTTAACAACACACATAAAAACGATCGTTTTCCGATCGTTCTCAGAAAATTCGTTTGTTTTTAAACTGCATCAGAAAACCATTTTTGGGTTCAGAAGTCTGGCCAACTGATCTCCCCTCAGATGAAAATCCACAGAAAAGTTTATTAGGCTTTACTATACAAGTGTACTCACTACTCTGCACAAAAGAGAAGCTGCTTTCAGTCACTGAGGCTGGCCATACATGTTCAATTTTCTTGTACAATTTTCTTTTAGATTTACCAAAAACCATATATGAGGTCAAACTAAACACTTTCAATTGTATGCAATCAGGCAGGCCCTTGCACTACATAGTTGAAGGTAAATCTAAAGAAAATTGCACAGAAAATCATGTATGGCCAGCCTAATGCCGCGTACACACGGTCGTTTTTTGCGATGAAAAAAACGACGTTTTTTAAAACGTCATTTAAATTGATCGTGTGTGGGCAAAACGTCGTTTTTTGTCTTAAAAAAACGACCAAAAAAAAAATTCCAACATGCTTGAATTTTTTGTGTCGTTTTTCAAAACGTCGTTTTTTGTGTCATAAAAAATGATCGTGTGTGGGCAAAACGACATAGAAAATGACGTTTTAAACCCGCGCGTGCTCAGAAGCAATTTCTGAGATGGGAGAGCTCGTTCTGGTAAAACTACTGTTTAGAATGGATTAAGCACATTCGTTATTTTAAATCTAATGAAGAAAACAATGCGCTGTATTTGCCACAATGCTTTTTAAACCATTTCCAAGCTACCCTAAACTCCTAGTTTGTTGTGGCTCATCTTGTTTGACATATTTCTGTCAACCTTTTGACTTTATTATTTTTTTGGGCCCTTTTTTTTATTTATTTTTTGTTTTTTGGGACACGTAATTTTTTTGGGGTAATATCTTTTAACAGATGTTTTGAACTAAAATTTTTTTTTAAGGATTTTGGAGGGTGTGAAGTGACCACAGCAGCTTATTTTTTGTGGTTTCATTTACCCACAAGGAGGTTGTTGTTCCTTGTTTAATGTCGTTTTAATTTTTAAAATGTGTCTGCCTACTCACTATAACAATCTCTATATTTGTTTGTAAAAAAATACACATGGTCAAAATTTGCAAACCAACCAAAATATACCTTTATTCAGGTTAAAAAGGTAAATAAATAAAAAGTACAACCATCTGGCAATCCAAAAGCAAAACCAAATAAAAACAAAGAAGCCTGGATAAAAACAAAGGAGACCCTGCTTGAAGTTGTAAACACAAGGGTCCACCAAGAAAACAATGAAGGCTGTGAAGGCCAAAAAAAATTCGCTTCGGGGCATCATCTCCTCACTTCTTCTTCTTCCCTGCAGCCTTCCCTGCAGCCTTCCCTGCAGTCTTCCCTGCAGCCTTCCCTGCAGCCTTCCCTGCAGGCCGAGTCCTCAGGGGCTGTGTTTCTGGAGCCGACGTGCCAGGAGCCAGAGCAGGCTCAGGAAGAGGAGGAGCAGGAGAAGGAGCAGGAGCAGGGGCTGGAGATGGAGCAGGAGCAGGGGCTGGAGATGGAGCAGGACCAGGAAGCGCAGTAAGGACAGGAGTGCGAATCAGCCCAATGCCAATATCGTCATTGAGCTGTCCCAGTGTGGCCATGCTCATGATCTGGAACATAAGGGATTCGCAGCGCACACGCTGGCCCAGCTCTAGATTTTTAAGCTTGGCAGCGATCAGCGCTGCGAATCCCTCTTCCTCACTGGGCTGCTCTCTGATGGCCAAAGTTGCTTCACGGAGCATGGCCTGGGTCTCCTCCTCCATCTGCATGAGCCTTCTGGCCCTTTTTGCTGGGTTCCGGATAGGAGGGATTTGGGAGATACAATCACGCTGGCGTGACTCCTGTCTCCCACTGGGGCCTGCCTCCTCCTGGCTCCCAGTGGGGCCTGCCTCCCCCTGGCTCCCTGCGTGGCCTGCCTCCCCCTGGCTCCCTGCGTGGCCTGCCTCCCCCTGGCTCCCTGCGTGGCCTGCCTCCCCCTGGCTCCCTGTGGGGCCTGCCTCCTCCTGGCTTTGCTCTGCCTGTGTATAATAAAAAAGGGACATATTTTATTTTTTGGCTTCATTCATCACACACATTTCTAACTTAATGACATATCATAATTGAATGCTAAAATATATTTATCACAGGCCCTCCATCCCTAATTCTGTGGCCCCTTACACAGCTTTAGATATGTGCCCCCTGGAGCTGGGGGCGGGGGGGGTTGATGTTGACTGAAATTCCAAAGTAGGGGGCCTTTACCCAACCGTTTTTTTACTTTAGGGTGGACAAAATGTTAATGGCTAAAAAGGGTGTTTAACATCTGCGGCCACTGTATGGTGTACCTAATGGCGTACAAGAAAATGACACACATTCATTATGACCTCTGCATTTATGTATCTTGTCCCCATTCTGTTTTGCCACTATTGCTTAGTGATATGTTCCAAATTTTTTGGCCAAACATTTATATAATTTCAATCACTTGTAACATAAATTACTCATCATTATTATACTTTGCATTACAAAAATGAATCTGAAAATGCAATACCTGGCTCCATGGGTCACAATCTGCCTCCTCCATGAACTCAGGCTCTTCCTCTGAGCTTGCCTGCTCTTGCCTGCAGGGAACACTGGAGGGCTGACTGCAGGGAACACTGGAGGGCTGACTGCAGGGAACACTGGACTGTCTCCTTGGGGGAAGGGTAGACATGGATGGCCTGGACTCTATGTGATCATCCAGGAACTGCATCTGACTATAGTACCACAGGTTAGGCTTGTAGACGCTGTCAGCTGCAGCCCCAGATCTCATCGAGGCCAGGACTTGTGACCGTTGGGTCCTGTAGGTGCCCCAAAGCGAATTGATTTTAGCCTTAACAGTCTCCAATGTAGCGTTGGGGACCCTTGTTTTTACATATTCAAGCAGGGCCTCCTTTGCTTTCTTCCGGGCATCTTTGTTTTTATTAATTTTGCTTTTGGATTGCCAGAGAACTGGATGTTCCTTCCATCTCTGGATAAATTCTGTCAGAAATTCCGGATCCTTAAAGGCCTCCATTAGTTCTGCATGTACAAAACAAAAAACAAAGCCTAGTGTCAGTCAAGCCACTACTACTAATTAGCTTTTAAACACCATGGGGGTTATTTATGAAAGGAAAATACACTCTGCACTTCAATTGCACTGAAAGTGCACTTGGAAGTGCAATCGTTGTATAAATCTGAGAGGGGTAGATCAGAAATGAGGGGAAGCTCTGCTGATTGTATCAGACAATGATGTGCATGCTAAAATGCTATTTCTAAATTTATCCTTGCATGTCCTCCTCAAGATGTCCAGCGACTGCATTTACAAGTGCACTTGTAGTGCAAAGTGTCTTTTCCTTTAAGTAAATCACCCCCCATATCTTCTAGCCCACACAATCATCCACTGTTCCCTAATATTTGTAATGTCCATAATCCAGATACATACCGTCTTATGATCCGATCGTCTCTTCCGCCTTGTTCCGCAGGTTGTGAACGGCGCTTGCAATGAACCCCCCATATCTTCTAGCCCACACAATAATCCACTGTTCCCTAATATTTGTAATGTCCATAATCCAGATACATACCGTCTTATGATCCGATCGTCTCTTCCGCCTTGTTCCGCAGGTTGTGAACGGCGCTTGCAATGGCGTGGATCCCTTTAAACGGCGCGAACGTGTGACGCGATGCACGAGATCCCGCCCCTGACGTTCGGTCTCGTCTTTTCCACGCCCCTTTCTCGATCTTTCTTTGTGGGTGTGTTTTAGGCAAGAACAAGATGGAGAGAAACATGGCAAGCTCAAGCCATCAGGCAGGCCAGGCCCAGCCAACCGGACGATCCCGGCGGAGGTACAAGGCCTCAAACATGGCCTTCCAAGAGATGGTGGAGATGGTCACCATCTTACAAAGGGAGGATTATGACGGGAAGCATGGCCCTTACCTGCATCCAAACAGGGTGAAGGCCGACATCATGGAGAAGGTGATCAGGAGGCTGCATCAAAAATTTGGCCAACGCAGGACTCGAGAACAATTGAGAAAGAGGTGGTCAGACCTCAAAAACAGAGAGCCTGAACAACTCCAGCATATCAAGAGGCTGATTCGGGGAAAAAGTAAGTTTTTTTTATTTTTTGACACATTTGTGGTGTTTGTTAATTGTGCCATGTGATTTTAATTTCAGGTTGTACTGTATCTGTTTGTGGGCACAAAAAGTGGTCGGAGAAGTCGTCGTTTATACGTTGTTTTTCGACCTACTAAACGACAATCTTCGTGCTAAATATCATCATGCGCCTAGTTCGCATGGACAAAAAGGAGTGTATAAACACTATATCATTCCCAAAAAACGTCTTTGTATTTGTTATTATTTGAACAAACGACGACTCCTACGACCAATTCATGTGTCCCCAAACAGGAATCTTGCCATTTTTGTTGTAATGTGACTTCACTTGTGATCTTTTGTAATGTAGATTTGTACCTAAATTAAAGTCGATGTGAAAAGCTTAGTAAATATGACCAATAAACAGAAAAAGGAGAGTCTGCTCAGCAGTGGATTCTGCACATGTTTATATACTCTGTACTTGTATTTTTAGTTCTCACTCATATCTCTTTATAATCTTTTACCTTTCTTTTTTCCCTATCTTCAATCTCGTAGGGCGCAGTGAAGCAGCAAGGCAGGTTGGAACTTCCGAAGCCCCACCCCCGAGGGATGATGACGCTGCCACCACATCCAGTAAATTTCCTACACAACACTCATACCCAGGTAATCTAGATCAGGGATCCTCAAACTACGGCCCTCCAGCTGTTGTGGAACTACACATCCCATGAGGCATTCATTGTAACACACTGACATTCACAGACATGACTAGGCATGATGGGAATTGTAGTTCCTGAACAACTGGAGGGCCGTAGTTTGAAGACCCATGATCTACATGTAGGTTTTCCGAATTTTAATACCTTTTTTGTTCCCACATTTCAGGAGCAAGTCGTGCAGCGACAATGGACAGGGATACTGCCAAATTTGTGCTGTCCGAAATATGGTCCTTCAGGGAACAACTAGAGGACATCCAGGACACTGCACGAGAAGTGGTAGAAAAATCAAAAGGGCTGGAGACACAAATTAAAAATTTAATAGATTATTTGGGTAGGTTTTGATTTATTTAGTGTTTATTTTGTAATAGAAAAAAGGTTTGGTTTATAATAAAAAAAAAAATGTGATTTTATTTTTTGAATAATGTAAAAAAAAAAAAAAAAAAAAAAAAAAAGTGATTTTAGTTTTTGAATGTAAAAAAAAAAAAGTGATTTTATTTTTTGAATAATGAAAAAAAAAAAAATGTGATTTTAGATTTTGAATAATGTAAAAAAATAAATATATAAAAAAAAGTGATTTTATTTTTTGAATAATGTAAAAAAAAAAAAAAAAAAGTGATTTTATTTTTGGAATGTTATAAAAAAAAACAAAAACAAAAAATATATATTTGTTTTGTAACTAAAAAAAATGTTTTTAAAAAATTTTATGTCAAAAAGTTATGTTTTTCAAGATGCAAAAAATAAAAAATTTACAGTAAAATATGTGTCTTGTTATTTAAGCTCAATGATTAATAGAAAATACTAGGGTTGTCCCGATACCGATGCCGAGTATTTGCGGGAGTACTTGTACTCCCGCAAATACCCCCGATACCTAAATAGAATACTTCCCCCCCCATATTGCAGCGATGCGTCCCTCATACCTTTTTAGATATGCTGACGCCGCCGCATACCGCCTTATCCCCCTGCACAATCGCATAGCTTACATTACAAGCATTCATTCTGAATACTTGTAAATGGCCGTGTATTGACACTCCCCCTCTCCGGATTGGACGGATCCCTCCATCCGGAGAAGGGGAGTTTTAAAACACGAAGCGCGGCCATTTACAAGTTTTTAGAATGAAAGCTTGTAATGCGCTACGCCAAGGATCTCCAAACTACGGCCCTCCAGCTGTTTCGGAACTACATTTCCCATGAGGCATTGTAAAACTCTGACATTCACAGACATGACTAAGCATTATGGGAATTGTAGTTCCTGAACAACTGGAGGGCCATAGTTTGGAGACCCCTGCGCTACGCGATTGTGCAGGGGGATACGGCGGTATGCGGCAGAGGCGGCATCAGCATATCTAAAAAGGTATGAGGGACGCATCGCTGCAATATGGGGGACATACATGGCTGCATATGTGGGGGACATGGCTGCATTTGGGGACACATTTAAAAAAAAAGTATCGGTATTCGGGATCGGCGACTACTTGAAAAAAAGTATCCGTACTTGTACTCGGTCCTAAAAAAGTGGTATCGGGACAACCCTAGAAAATACCTAAAAAAAATGTATGCTGAGAACATTAAACAATGAGGGATAGTTATTTCAGTCCATCACAAACACATGGCACTATGATAACCTAGGACCGTGATGGCGAACCTTGGCACTCCAGATGTTTTGAAACTACATTTCCCTTGATGCTCCACTATACTGCAGAATGCATGAGCATCATGGGAAATGTAGTTCCAAAACATCTGGGGTGACAAGGTCGCCATCACTGACCTAGGAGATAAAATAAAAACACAAACCTTATAAATTAATTAAAGAACAAAGAAAAGACTGTTTCAGGCAAAAAATAAATTTAATTATTCAGCCAAGATCTGGCATTGGAATGGCCCCCCTACCCATAAAGTAGTCCACATATGCCTGACGCACAGCACGTGCGTTTCGGGGGGCCAATTGGGGATGGGCAGCGTCACGAGCTGCCTCTGGAATGTCAACAGGGTCATCAGGCAAAAGGGTTAGGTAAGAAGAAGAATGTTTTTTTAAATAGTTGTGTAAAATGCAGCAGCATGTAATTATATAATTCAACTTGTATTCGGCCATGTTTATGGCAGTAAGAAATAGCCGGAAACGGCTGGCCATGATGCCAAAGGCATTTTCCACCACACGTCTGGCTCTGGCCAGCCTGTAATTAAACACCCTCCTCTCAGGGGTGAGGGCGCGTTGGGGAAATGGCCTCATGAGGTGAGGACCCAAGGCGAAAGCCTCATCTGCAACAAAAACGAAGGGCAGACCCTCTTCATTATCCTCCGCAGGCGGCAATCCCAGGTCCTCGGAAAGAAGCCGTTGGGCGAACTCCGTCTCGGCAAAGACACCACCGTCCGACATCCGCCCATTTTTCCCAACATCAAGATACAAGAACTCGTAATTGGCAGACACCACCGCCATCAGAACAACACTGTGGAACCCCTTGTAATTGAAATAATGGGATCCACTATGGGGTGGTGGCACGATGCGGACGTGCTTGCCGTCAATAGCTCCTCCGCAGTTTGGAAAATTCCATCGCCGGGAGAAGTCCGCTGCCACAGTCTGCCATTCCTGTGGCGTGGTGGGGAACTGTAGATACCAAAAAAATAAAAAAATATCAAACAAACATTCCTAAAAGAACATCCCAAAACATTTTTTGATACCAAAAAAACAAACATTAATTTGAAGTATTATTAACCACTTCCTTACTGGGCATGTAAACCCCCTTCCTGACCATGTGAAATTTCAGCTTGCGGCACTGCGTCGCTTTAACTGACAATTGCGCGGTCGTGCGATATGGCTCCCAAACAAAATTGGCGTCCTTTTTTCCCCACAAATAGAGCTTTCTTTTGGCTGGTATTTGGTCACCCCTGCGATTTATATTTTTTGCGCTATAAACAAAAAACGACGACTATTTTGAAAAAAAAAACAATATTTTTTACTTGTTGCTATAAAATAAAAAATTCATTTTAGGGCGATACGTATTCTTCTACATATTTTTGGTTAAAAAAAAAAAAAAATCAAAAAAAATCGCAATAAGCGACTGGTTTGTGCAAAAGCTATAGCACCTACAAAATAAGGGACAGAATTATTATTTGTTATTTATTTTTTTACTAGTAATGGTGGCGATCTGCGAATTTTATTGCGACTGCGACAACATGGCGGACACATCGGACACTTTTGACACCTTTTTGGCACCATTCACATTTATACTGCAATCAGTGCTATAAATATGCACTAATTACTGTATAAATGTGACTGGCAGGGAAGGGGTTAACACTAGGGGGTGAGGAAGGGGTTAATGTGTATCCTGCATTGTGTTCTAACTGTGGGGGGAGGGGGGGGTGACCGATCTGTGTCCCCATGTATAAGGAACACTGATCGGTCTGCTCTCTCCAGTGACAGGACGCTGTCATTGTGAGAGCCGGCAATGAGAAATGATCTCATATGTTTACATATGAGATCATCTCTCATTGGCTGCACAGATCGCATTGCAAACGGCCACTCTGATTGGCCGTTCGCGGCGAGCTGTGATTGGCTGTGTCCAAGGGACACGGCCAGTACACAAGTTCCCCGCTGCGTGCTCTGGAGCGCACGCTGGGAACACAGAAAGAGGCTGCCGTGAAAAAACGGCAGCCCAGAGATTTAGAACCACCCTGCGGCCGCATATAGTCGTACGGCCGTAGGGAAGTGGTTAAAAATAGGAAAAATAAGAAGAGATCACTAAAGCAGATTAATCACACCCTCTGATGGTCACAATCCTACAAAAAATAAGGGGAGTGGAGGCCCAAAATGAGTTTGAGACCTCTAAAAAAAATTAAATACTAAAAAAATGTTAATTTATACAATTACAAAAAAAAGAGGGGGGGGGGTTGTGCGTGCACTACAATATAGGACAACATATAGGGGGATATAGGGACTTCTATAGACAGCACTACAATATAGGACAAAATATAGGGGGACTAGGCTAGGTGGGTTTGGGACACAAAAAAAAAAAAAAAACCTGGACAGGTTGGCAAAACAAAAGATGCATGTAGGAGCAAATATAAAATGAATACAGCATGCATGGAGATGAAAGGGAACATTACCAGCAGATCACAAACAGGTTAATTAGGGACTGTTTAAAACCAAACAAATTGAAACAAATACAAAAGCCTAAATAAAACATAGTTTGTGCCTTTAAAGGCCACCACTTACCTTAATATAGTCCTCCTGCAGAACATGAATGATGGCAGAACAGGTCTGGGGAATTATGAGGCCCAGAGCCTGGGGGGAGATGCCCGTCGAGAACTTCAAGTCCTGCAGACTTCTCCCTGTTGCCAGGTACCGCAAGGTGGCAACTAGCCGCTGCTCAGCAGTGATGGCTTCCCGCATAACGGTGTCCTGCCTGGTGATATAAGGCGACACCGAAGCCAAAAGCTGCTGAAATACGGGGTCAGACATCCGAAGAAAATTCCTGAAATCATCAGGGTTATTTTCTCGGATCTCCCGCAGCAGAGGCATATGAGAGAACTGGTCCCTGCGAAGAAACCAGTCCTTGGCCCACAAAGTCCTTCTCGCCCTCCTCAAGGACCGGAGCCGGGATGCAGCACACATCCCAACAAGAAGCACAGCACGATCTCGGCGACGAGAACGTACCCGCAACATGGCTAGAAAACGGTCGTCAAATCAGATCGCACTAAAACACCGCTCTGAAGTACAGAAATGCCTTTGAAGAACGGACCTGCAAAACAGGAACGTGTAGACAAGAACGCACTGCCAAAACAGATACGATTGGAAAACAAGCACTGTATCACAAATACGACCCCAAAAGCACAAACTGTACGACAGTAAACGATATTAAAGCACGAAGACTGAAAAGCGCGAATCGTCTCTCACCAAACTTTTACTAACACGCAGCAACACAATATCAGCAAAAGAGGCCGTCTTCCGCATGGAAATGACCCTTTATAGTTCCGTCGTACGTGATGGACGTCACGGCGCTTTGCTAGACTTTTTGGGAAAAACGATGGTGTGTACGCAACGTCGTTTTGGAAAATGAAGTTTGAAAAACGTCGTTTTTTTTTCATCGCAAAAAGTGATCGTGTGTACGCGGCATAACTCTCTGGCCATTAAAAAACCCATAAACAGTAGGTTTGCATTTGAACCTGTTTCTTTTGTTATTTTCGTATGTTGATATGACACCTATAACAAAAAAATTGCATTCAGTATTTTGAATACACAGAAAAAAGAAAAAAGAATTCATTCAATATACATAATGAAATTCTTTTGTTATAGATGTCATTGAACAATGAACATACAACTGAAAACGAACACAAAACAGATTTAAACAAAATACACAATGCAAACCTCTTGATACAGATTTAATTTTCATTATTTTGCCATTTTCGTTTTGTCGTTTTTTCCCGTCGGATCGTTCGTTCGTATTTGCGGTCGTTCGTTATGCGGCTCATCCGTTATCCCGTCGTTTTCGTATTTTGGTGCTTTACCGTTTTCGTATGTACACATTATCCCGCGGGTACGAAAATGAACATTTTCGTACGAAAATAACATTCGTACGAACGGGAATGCACATATCTAACGTTTATCTTGGTCTCATCAGACCACAGAACATGGTTCCAGTAGTCCATGTCCTTAGTCGGCTTGTCTTCAGCAAACTGTTTGCAGGCTTTCCTGTGCATCATCTTTAGAAGAGGCTTCCTTCTGGCACGACAGCCATGCAGACTAATTTGATGCAGTGTGCGGCGTATGGTCTGAGCACTGACAGGCTGACCCTCCCACCCCTTTAACCTCTGCAGCAATGCTGTCAGCACTCATATGTCTATTTCCCAAAGAAAACCTCTGGATATGACACTGAGCATGTGCACTCAACTTCTTTGGTCAACCTTGGCAAGGCCTGTTCTGAGTGGACACTGTCCCATTAAACCACTGTATGGTCTTGGCCACACTCTGTAGTTCAATTTCAGGGCCTTGGCAATCTCCCTATAGCTTATGCCATCTTTTTGTAGAGCAACAATTTTTTTTTTCAGTTTCGCAGTGAGCTCTTTGCCATGAGGTACCATGTTGAACTTCCAATGACCAGAGTATGAGAGAGTGAGAGTGATAACACCAAATTTAACACACCTGCTCCCCATTCACACCTGAGACCTTGTAACACTATCCAGTCACATGACTCCGTGGAGGGAAAATAGGATCATGCCCTTAAAGCTGAACTCCAGGCACAAAAACTTTTAAATATAGAAAAACAATATGCATGGTATTTTTTAAACATAGTTACTGTTGTGTACCTGATAGGAGACTAAATTACCAAGGTTGGCCTCTCTTGTATCCCCAGCCCAGGACCCACTGAAAGTTGGACAAATGGTGCCAAGGGACAGAAGGAGAACAAGTGCTGACAGGTGTTGATAGCAAAACTTGCAGCAGGAGATGCAGAATCGGGAGGTCAGGCAGGACATTAGGCCAGTAGCAGAAGTAAAGCAAGCTGGACCATCCCAAGATAAAGGGGCACTCTGCAAGTATCACAGGTTCTGGCTTGTCGAAGTTCCTAGTAGGCTTTAGGCAGGAACACACTGCAATGACTGGATCTGATATGAAGGGCAGCCAATGCTTTGCATTTTCTGAATGAGAAAAGAAAAAGGGGGTTCCCCTGGGTGGACTTTTAAGGCTCTAATAACATGGGCGTCCGCTCCATAGGGCAAGGGAGGGCCCTTGCCCCCCCCCTAGAAACAAGTGCCATGATCCTCTCCGGGCAGGAAGCAAGGCGGCGGCACAGTGAAAGAAATTAGAGCCGCTCTCTCCCTCTTCTAGCTCCGCTGACAGAGAGGGGGATGTGGGTGATATACAGCCCAGAACAAGGGCAGACCATCCAGAGAGGGGGGGCCATCAGCACACCTTTCACTGTGAAACCGCAGCAGCGGTGGCATTGTAATGAATACACTGTGTGCCTGCTGTGTGTTCGGGATTCAATGCTCCTTTCTGTCCCCCCCCCTCCTCCCTCCAGTCTCGTGCTGTGCGGTGTCCCTGTTATCTCTGACTCCCCCTCCAATCAGCAGTGCGGTGTGCTGTGAGACCTGGGAGGCGGAGCTCACTGTAGCTCCTGTCAGGCGTGCCAGAGGAAGGGAGGAGGTGAGTGAGATGAACGAGTTTCCTAGTGTGGATAGCAGTAGTGCAAACTTTCATGGAGTTTTTTTCTCAGGAGAAGAATCAGAGGAGATAGTGAGTGTGAGTGTGAGGTCTGCAGCAGCCCGATCACATGTGACAGATCACTTCACACTTCATGAACAGTCTGTGCAAACATCATCCAATCCAATTGTTCAGACTGGATAATGTGGGGTCATTTATAGCCATTCATGTAACCTGTGTGTGTGTATGTGGTGAGTTCACACTTCTAATTGCACAGACTCAGAGCCTGTATACATGTACAATCAGAAGTGTGAACTCACCACATACACACACACAGGTTACATGAATGGCTATAAATGACCCCACATTATCCAGTCTGAACAATTGGATTGGATGCAGAGTGCTAGAAGCTGGATTACATAGATCTGTACTTACATCTAGTACTGTTGTGTGATTCATTGTTGTAAATGTTTTTAGTGGATGAGTTTTTTTTTATACATCGCTATCTGACCACTTCTCAGCCCCCAACTCCCCCCAGCTTGCATCACCCCCAGATCACGTCATACAGACATCACTCCGAGCTGCTTCCTAACCCCCCCCCCCCCCCAGCCGAGGGACATCATTCCATGGTCACTTTCCTTCCCTTATCTTCCCAACATCAAGAAATCCCTCCCCATACTGCCACCGCCATACCCTCTGACCTCCTCTCCTGTACTAACTGCACCAATCTTACCTTCCGCACTCCTCTCCTGTACTAACTGCGCCCATCATATCCTCCAAACTCCTCTCCTGTACTAACTGCAGCCATCATACCCTCTGCACTCCTCTCCCGTACTAACTGCACCCATCATACCCTCTGCACTCCTCTCCTATACATACTGCACCCATCATACCCTCTAAACTCCTCTCCTGTACTAACTGCAGCCATCATACCCTCTACACTCCTCTCCAGTACTAACTGCGCCCATCATACCCTCTGCACTCCTCTCCTGTACATACTACACCCATCATACCCTCTGCACTCCTCTCCTGTACATACTGCCCCATCATACCCTCTGCACTCCTCTTCTGTACATACTGCCCCATCATACCCTCTGCACTCCTCTCCTGTACATACTACCGCATCATACCCTCTGCACTCCTCTCCTGTACATACTGCCCCATCATACCCTCTACACTCCTCTCCTGTATATACTGCCCCCATCATACCCTCTGCACTCCTCCTATCCTGTACATACTGCCCCATCATACCCTCTGCACTCCTCCTCTCCTGTATATACTGCCCCCATCATACCCTCTGCACTCCTCCTCTCCTGTACATACTGCACCCATCATACCCTCTGCACTCCTCTCCTGTATATACTGCCCCATCATACCCTCTGCACTCCTCCTCTCCTGTACATGCTGCCCCATCATACCCTCTGCACTCCTCTCCTGTACATACTGCCCCATCATACCCTCTGCATTCCTCCTCTCCTGTACATGCTGCCCCATCATACCCTCTGCACTCCTCCTCTCCTGTACATGCTGCCCCATCATACCCTCTGCACTCCTCTCCTGTACATACTGCCCCATCATACCCTCTGCATTCCTCCTCTCCTGTACATACTGCCCCATCATACCCTCTGCACTCCTCTCCTGTACATACTGTCCCATTATACCTTCTGCACTCCTACTCTCCTGTACATACTGCCCCCGTCATACCCTCTGCACTCCTCCTCTCCTGTACATACTGCCCCATCATACCCTCTGCACTCCTCTCCTGTACATACTGCCCCATCATACCCTCTGCACTCCTCTCCTGTACATACTGCCCCGTCATACCCTCTGCACTCCTCTCCTGTACATACTGCCCCATCATACCCTCTGCACTCCTCCTCTCCTGTACATACTGCCCCCGTCATACCCTCTGCACTCCTCCTCTCCTGTACATACTGCCCCATCATACCCTTTGCACTCCTCTCCTGTACATACTGCCCCATCATACCCTCTGCACTCCTCTCCTGTACATACTGCCCCGTCATACCCTCTGCACTCCTCCTCTCCTGTACATACTGCCCCGTCATACCCTCTGCACTCCTCTCCTGTACATACTGCCCCCATCATACCCTCTGCACTCCTTCTCTCCTGTACATACTGCCCCATCATACCCTCTGCACTTCTCTTCTGCAGAACCCTGTGCATTCAAATGTAATGGAAACTCTGGATTCAGATCTAAAGGAGAACACAGTTGACTCTGATATAAAGGGGGACTTTTGTGATTAACTTCTTATGATTAGAAATTTTATTTAATCACAGTATATACTACATAAAAAAATTAAAATGAGCTGTGCATTGCTTTGTACAGAGGTAATGAATTTAATGTACTGCAAAAATAATTATATATATATATTGGTGTGCGCTGCTAATGTGTTCGGGTTTGGCTTGACGAAAAGGTGGCAACAATAAGTGCAGACAGCCTGCGGCTCTCCTCTCCCTGTCTCTCCCTCTCTCTGATAAATGGAGCTGCGGCGCTGTGACAGGAAGAGGAAAGCCGCTGGCTGTCTGCAATGTATATCTCCCCCGATCGCCCCCCTCCCCCTCTCTGTCAGCTGGACGCTCCGCCCCCCCTGCAATCTAACAGGGCATGTTGGGCAGCTGTGTGGGCTGGTGAGGGAGCGGGTGGCTCGGTGGGCAGGTGACATAGGTCCAGTGATGCAGGGTGCTGTGTAATGTAAAGGGGACCAGTGATGCAGGGTGCTGTGTAATGTAAAGGGGGCCAGAGGTGCAGTTGTGGAGAGGGGTACACAGTAGGGACAAAGAGATATTGAAAGATGAAGGGGGCACAGTGGGGTGTTTTTACACTTTAACTTCTTTATGCGACTGTATCGCCGCAGCCAAAGCGCCCCCCCCCCCCCTGAAAAAATTTCAGCGGACGCCCATGACTAATAATATTTCAAAATATACAGGATATTGAATGTAAAAAAGGTTTTATTCACAATTATACATGTTCATCAAAAACATTTTTAAATATCACATTAAAATACAGTTCCAATGACTGTCACCATA
Source organism: Rana kukunoris (assembly GCA_029574335.1). NCBI lineage: Eukaryota > Metazoa > Chordata > Amphibia > Anura > Ranidae > Rana > Rana kukunoris. The sequence continues at coordinate 425,462,501 of CM056051.1, read as the reverse complement.
TAGATATATACAAGAAGAACCTTCTTAACACTCATAATTTTCTCATAATTACTGGATGTGGCACAAGCATACATTTGCCATTCACCCTCCTCTTTGCATTTTCTGAATGCTCTAACTAGACGAGTGGAAAGGCAGGGCAGCCCAATTAACACGCTGCCTGAAAAAACTACAAGAAAGGGTAGAACTTTAGTAGAGGCAAAGTTTTACTCTGGATTACGCCTCATTTTCTTTTAGCTATGGATGAAGAGGTGAAGTTGCTAGAACCTCCATCAGGTTTTTATTGTTGTTTATGTCCCTGTTAGCGTAGGATGACCAGACATCCCCGGTTTCAGGGGGCAGTAGGAGTTCGGATTGAGGACACTGTCCCCGGACTAAGTCTGTCCCTGGTTTTATCCCCGGATTGCATTTGAACAGAGTCTGGGGCAATTTCAGACAGTGCAGAATAAAATAAAAAAATCTGAATTGTACACCTCCGCTCCTACTAGCTTAGAAGGGTGTATTTTTTCCATTATTTGTGCCCCTTTCTGATGATGATGTGCTGGCGGAGCGGAAGGAATATTTATTCAGTTTCGGGTGCATGCCCATTCAGCTCCACTTGCATGTTCTTCTGCCTTGGCTCAAGTCCCGGCCAGCAGCCTGCCTGCTTATCTCCTTGTCTTCCCTTGGTGATCTTCCTCCGCTCCACATCCAGTAGTAGTCGGGGGCCCGGAGAGTAAGACTTGACAGGCTGTGAGGTGGGCGGCGGCGACGGGCAGAGAGTCGCTGATTGCCACCATTACTAGTTTAAAAATAAAAATGTCCCCTGATTTCATTTAAAAAATCTGATCACCTTATGTTAGCGAGATTCACTCTCTCTTTTGGTCCTAGTGACCATTGTCACTGGGACTAAAAGTAGGCAAAATCCAAAAAGTTAAATTGTCATCAGAACACTTATTCAAGTGACAACTGTATAAGAAGGGCTTTTCCCCACTTTGGAGACATTTTCTATCACTTTTTGTTATGTATACAGGAAAGGAAGTGAAGAGAGATCTCTACAACTGGACAAGGAAGAGAAAAAAAAGAACCTTTACAGGGGTTTTAATAATTTCCTACTCCATATAAAATGAGGAAAATGTTTTAACCTTATATATAATGTAAAGCAAACTTGAATAAAACCCTCTGCAAAAGTAAATAAAATGAAAATGGATGACCTATAGTGAAAACTGCATGCTAAAAATTTCTGCAGAACTGCTAATTTATTGAATTTCCTTTTTAGGTTGTGTATGTTGGAGACTTCCAAGGATGTCTTGGGGCTATTTCTCGGACTTGAATAATTGTGCCATCTAAACTCATTGTATTATACTAGTGGTTGTTAATTATAAAATGGGCACACCTATGTGAGCCGCTCTTCACTGGGCAGCTTATACGTTTGTTTTGGCTTCTTTTGCTTTGGAGGAATATTCCAATGGTATGGTAGATTTCTTTTGCACAAGCTATTCTTAGTGCTTGGCCCCAAACTTATGCTGCTCCCTAGAGTTCAGGTTTTTCTTTGGAACAAGCTACCATATCAAAGATATCTCATAAAGAACTACTTTGCTTACCGCACTTACATATTTGAGGGTTTTTGCTACATATGACCTGCCATTAAAAATGATGTAAGGCTATATATTTTTATTATTACAGGCATTACACCTTCTGGATTTCTTTATTATAGCCTATCATAACCTTTTTACCCTTGAGAAACCCTTAAAATAATTTCAAAACCTTAGAAACTCATGCTAAAATTAATTAATCAGGGGTCAGTGGGAAGAATGCCCATTTCAATGGCGATCAGGGGAGAATTCCCCTTACAGTTGTGGTCTTAATGGCATAAAATGTTCATTGACGCCAAAACTGTTGGCTTTGCCAAGTGGTGTTGGGCCCAAAAGTATGCAGGTACCATCTAATGGGAGGTCAATCAGCCACAGTTTAACTGCTTGCCGACCGTCCGCCATAAAACAGCAGAATGGCTCCCCTGAGCAAATCGCCATAACTGTTTGTTTAAGGGGTATAGGGGATGCACAACCGCCGCGTGCCTGGCACCCGCAATCTCTCCTGATAGAGCCAGAACGAGGATCTGTGTATAAACACACAAATCCACATTCTGGCAGGGGAGAAGAGACAGATTGTGTCTTCCTAGTATATAGGAACACCGATCAGTCTTCTCCTCCAGGCATTCCCATTCCCCCTACACATTTAACCCCTTGATTGCCCCTAGTGTTAACCCCTTCCCTGCCAGTGACATTTATACAGTAATCAGTGGCTATTTTTAGCTCTGATCGCTGTATAAATGTCAGTGGTCCCAAAAAAGTGTCTGATCTGTCCTCTACAATGTCGCAGTCCTGATAAAAATCACAGATCACCACCATTACTAGTAAAAAAAAAATCCTAATTCTTCACCAAAATTTCAACTTTTAATTTTGCTTGTCCTTAGTTATCAGTGATGAATATCTTTGATTTATTTATTGTGTATTTAAAGCTAAACTTCTGGCAGATATAAAAGACAAATGAATGCAACTCTGTATTTATTAATACATCATTAAAGGATAAGTTCACCTTTGGGAACATGTTACATGTCCCACTCATTTTTAAGGTGGAACATGTAACATGTTTCCACTGCTGCAGCCTCTCCTCGCCCCCACCTCTAGTGACAGTGAGCCAGGGATCTTTTCCCTAAACTCACTGGGCCAGATTTTTAAAAGAGATACGACGGTTTATCTCCAGATACACCGTCGTATCTCTGTTTCTGTGCACGGGTATCTATGCGACTGATTCTTACAATCAGTTACGCATAGATACGGCATAGATCTGACTGGCGTAAGTCACTTACACCGTCGGATCTTAGATGTAATTCTACGCTGGCCGCTAGGTGGCGTTCCCGTCAATTTCAGCGTTGAATATGCAAATGAGCATGATACGCCGATTCCCGGACGAAGTTGCGCGCCATTGCCTTAGTTTGCGTAAGGTTACCCCTGCTATATGGGGGGGTAACCTTGCGTAGGTCCGGCGTAAGCCATGTTAAGTAAGCCAGCGTCGTGTTTTTCCGTAGTTTACGTTGTTTGCGTAACTCGTCGCAAATAGGCCTTTACGTTAATTACATTGCCGTCGAACACGATGTATTTGCGGCGTACTATGGAGTATGCGCACTGGGCTACTGGGCCGGCGCATTCACAGTTCGTTCAGTGCGGGGGCACGCTTAATTTAAATAGAAGCCACCCCCTTTGAATTAAGTGCTTGGAGAATACGGCACTTGCTCCTGTAAGTTGCGGCGGCGTGGTGTAAATAGCTTACGCGACGCCGCCGCAGAATGTAAGGCAATCTGGCCCACTGTCACTATTTAAAAAAAAAAAGCAAGTTCTCCTCCCACCCAGCCACATTATTCATTCACAGAGTTCTGAAAATGGGAGAACTACAAGTACTGAAGGCCTTTGCAGCTGATGGCTTGTAATTCTCAATGAACTACCAGGGCACTGTTGATTCTTACTTTTACTGTATAAATGATTGTCCGTACAAGGTATGAGCAGACAGCTTACACTGACAAACTGCAGGAGGCCTGCATTGCACCAGCAGAGCTGCAAAAAGATGTCCATTAAAATGCACATAGTGTATCCTTGCAGTCCCTGTACAGCAGAGTCCAGACTAGGGGAGACAGCAGAAGAACACTTAGCCAGTTGTGATGCAGTGCTCGTGTGTTAACAAGGAAAAGCTTATAGGATAAGAGAGCAAAGTAGCAGAGAAATTAGTTCATCAGTCTGTTACTTTTCCCATCACTTTCCAGTCACAGGCTGGGGGTGAGACAAGACCTGTCAGTGTTACTTAAATGCAGCAGACAAAAATTAGGTCTCCTTCTATTTACAGACAGGGCTGTGCTGTGTGGCAAAGCTTTGTAAATCTCAGGACTGGATGGACAGACATACAAATCATCTGGAAAGTAAAACATGCTGCTGTTTGCCTGGAGACCAGCTTTTGATAAGTCCCTAGGCCTAGGGATTTGTACCAATGTTGATTAATGAACCACAAATGCCGCCAGGTGACAGTGCATGCTGGGAGTTGTAGTCCCTCACTGACTGGTGGGTTTTACCGCCTACACCTGCTGCAGAGGATATGAGTATAGCATTACACACTACAGGGCATGTTGTGTCTTCACACAAGGTGCACATCTGGTTACAAGATGACAGCTGCACTCAGATGCCCTGGGGGAGATGAACAGGGCAAGACAAAACAAATTGGAGGCCATACAGTCCACCCCAGCTAATGGAATGTGCTCCATCACAGATTGCCGGCACAATATCAATTTGTATTGTATACAACACAGCAGAAAACACTGACCCAAGCAATGACTCTAATGCTCCGGACTGAAAAAGCTTGTGTAAAATTCTACAGCAGTTTTCCTCTATACATATAAAATACATAAGTGTGATGTTAACAGTCTTACTAATATCTGTTCATAAAATAAAACCCTTGTTTGTTGGTATAACTTGTAATTATAACATAGGTACATAGGAACATGCTTGCTGCTTTGCAACAGTTGACCTTTACTACTTCCACTCAAGTCAATTAGACGGACGTCTCACTAAAAACAATGCTTCTCATGTGTGGCTGATATCACAACTTAGCACTTAAGGCCTGGGCTTTTTGCTGTATTGTTATGTTGCAGTATATACCCCAGTCAGCAGAGGGAGAACTATAGCCAGGAAAGCCTATGCACTTCTATGCAAAACACTGAGGATCATGGGAATTGTAGTCTGTAATATTAGTCAGAATGAGACTTATGGATCTTTACAATATAGTTCCCATAGGACATTGAACAGTTTTTCCCAGATTGCACTGGAAACCTTTTCCTCTTTGCAGCGTAGGAGCTGAGGTGTGTGCATTGATCATGGTGCACATGGGTTATCCACAAGTCGAGTGGCCTGAGACCTGGGTATGAAGACACACAGGGGAGCACATCACAGACCACAGCGATCAATTCTGCACCATTGCTCCAGAGAGAACGAAGCATCCTTTTCCCTTCTACTGATTACTGGAGGCATTCTGTGGAGAGACTCGGGGGTACCCTTTCCTCAGAGAGAGGTCACAGCAGTATCCTAGGGACTGATGAGAGAGATATTCGCCTAATACTGATACTGCTAGCAGGGACTGAGCCACTGACAGCCGGACACCAGGTATACCAAATCCATACCACACCCATACTGCCCTCTATACTGCACTTATTCCACACCTAGACTGCACTTATACCAACCTACCACAACATTCTGAACAACATCTACTATGCACCTATGCCAAGAATATGCAGTACATATACTGTACCTTTACTGCCTGCAGGTTAAATTGGACTGTTGGTAAGTGCACCAACGCCCTTGAAGGGCCCCAACATTACCCAGCAGAAGAACATCTTATAGGGCTGCCCCCGTATAATTATTCTTCAAGTCCCCTTTGTTCCCTGCCCTCTCTTTTACCATCTTCCTTTTCTTTTGGACAGTACATACCGAGATGGTCTACAGCTAGCATCATTGCCATAAATGTGATCTGGAAGTATAGTTGCAACACTCACTAGATTAAACTTTACTACTGCTCACTTCTGCACTTGAGGTGGCCTAGCTATTGTTATTGCTATTGCTACTCTTATCTGGAAAACAAATATCATATTTTCCTTAGTCCTTACTGTTAATAACTTTGTATGCTAAACTGTGTTTTAACCACTGTTAATCACTTTTATACTTACCTAGTGTAACAGAATGGCCCGTGATAGCCAGAGACTTTTGAAGGATGTGGGGTACTCCTGTGCCAGCTTTACCAATAACTCTTGGGTCTAAGGTCTTCCTATGTCCATTAGGGGCATAGGATGACTGAGAACTGATATCTCTGATAACATGAGATGGGACATTAATGATAATTTAGGATATCTTGAAATATTTCAAGTGGTTAATTCTAAACTCAACAGGTTAATTGAAAGATGTTAATCCCCTGGCTGAAGTGATAAAAGCTTGCTGTGATTGCATTCTATTGTCTATCGTGCTAATTAAGTCTGGCTTCTGAAAGACCTCTCATTGTGTATGCTAATGACACTGTATTGTGTGAAAGTCTATTGATGATAAGATGTGGAATGTGACTGTGCACCCTCTAAAGGTCAGACGTCATTAGATGTATTGAAGTTCCTTGTGTCATGTTGTGGGTGGAGTTGAGTCATTGTCCAGATTTGATTTCTAAACTGTATATAACAAGCTGAGTTTATTATTAAAGTATTCATTCATTAGTTTGGAACCAGAGAACATAGCCGTGTGTCTCGTTTTCTGGGGAATTGATATGGATCGTGTCTGCTGGATTGTTGGAGTGTTGGATAAGCTGTCGTGGGTTGGTGGAATAGAAAATTGTAAATGGTGGTAACCCCTGTCCCATTTGGGGTTCCTTTACACCTAGTTACCAACCATATTGGGTGACAATATATTAGTGAAAAAAATATATAAACAGAAAAACAAGCACTATAAGTTTGTGACGTGTCAGTCCATTAAACAGCGCTGTGAGAATAGTGAAGGTGTCAGAGAAGTTCACAGTGCATGAAAAATATAACTATAAATAAGAATCAAGCAGTGAATATATGACAAAAAGTCCATAAAGAGTGATCAAAGGTTCTTCAAAGGTCTTCCACAACACCAAAAGTGAACAGTGCTTCCACCACCCGTCAGAATGGTCACTCACCAGAACTAATTGCCTCAGCACTTGCGTGCTTAGGCAGATCAGCTTATAATCACCATAAGGAATTCTCAGAAGATCATGTGGTATCCTATGCAATGCTTCAAAATATTCCTCCATAACGTATAAGGAAAAAGAAATGTACAATAGTGTGATACCATAAAAACAGTTTTAATAGCACACCAAAAACAAGTCCAAAGGTTAAACTCACAAACAAACTCAAAAAATGAGCAGTGTATCATAGCAGTCAGTCACCGTCATCCTACAAACATCTTCGCATGGTTAACACTTGGCCACGGCGGACCCACGATCAAACAAAAACGATCTCACCACTTAGCAGCTAGGTGATCGAATCGGCTGAAGACTGGCTCTCCTAGTTGGTGAATGGCTACAAACACTGCACAGCACAGCAAGCGTAACAGTAGATCAATCACTGACTATGTAGCCACACCCCGACATGTTTCATCAATGATGATTTAATCACTGACAATATATTAGGTTTGGGTGACTACCTAGTTTGGTATCTGTTTTCTTTGATATAGCACTACTGGGTACTAAGTGTTACTTTCAATAATTTCCTGTGATATTGTATGCTTGTACACTCAACCTGGTGTGTCAGAGGGGCTGAGGTTCTTGAAAAGGTTGAGGCAAAGAACAGATGACCCATCGTGATCAGCGGCTCCTATGTGGATAGTGCTACATGAATTTAAAATTAATAAGATAAAAGTGGATTTAGGCTTCAAAATATTACCAAAACTATTATAGAGCATTATTAAAGTTTGAAGATGTTTTAAAAAAAAAAACATACAGCACTGTGACATGGCAGAAATGTATTCATGCAGACTGTAGGGGCCCTTTTACACTATAATGTCACTGTAACATGCGTGTTACTGCAATGCGCAGCAACACACGTTACATGTTTTGCTTCGTTGTACCATTTATTTTGAATGGCATTCCAGTGCAAGGGAATTCATGTGCGTTGATGCGCATCTCATAGCATGGCAACCACCATAGTGCAGTGCAGTGTGTTGTGTCACAGGGGTGGAAGGTGAAGTTTTTGTGAAAACGACACTTTTGGTTTTTGATAAATACAAATTTACTTTAAAACATCCTTCTATACTCCCTGTCGCCCCGTCTCTGGACGGGGCATCAATTTTGTATTTTATTTTTTAAAACAGTGTCAAAATAAAAAAATTAAAGTACGTTTTTTTTTTTTTTAAGCACCCCGTCCCGACGAGGTCGCGCACAGAAGCCAACGCATACGTGAGCAGCACCCGCATATGAAAACGGTGTTCAAACCACACATGTGAGGTATCGCCGCGATCCTTAGAGTGAGAGCAATAATTCTAGCCCTCCTCTGTACCCAAAACTGGTAACCTGTATCATTTTTTAAACTTCGCCTATGGAGATTTTTATAGGTAAAGTTTATCGCCATTCCACGAGCTGGCTCAACATTAAAGCGTGACATATTGGGTATCAATTTACTCAGTGTAACATTATCTTTCACAATATAAAAAAAAAATTGGGCTAACTTTAATGTTGTCTTATGTTTTTAATTTAAAAAAGTGTGTTTTTAAAAAATAAAATAAAAATTGCGCTTGTATAAGATCGCTGCACAAACACAGTGTGACAAAAAGTATTGCAACGCTGGCCATTTTATTCTCATGGGTGTTATAAAAAAAAAAAAAGTATATAATGTTTGGGGGTTCCAAGTGATCTTCTAGCAAAAAAGGCTTGGTCCTTAAGTGGGTAACCTGTCAGACACCCCCTTTATCTTCCTCTGCAATGTAAGTCTATAGTAAGGTATATGGTTCTGAGAAAATTTTATTTTATTTTAGGGCATTGACATCAGTTATAAATTAAGATATGGGGGTACAGGAACATAAATAGATAAAAAAATGTGAAACTAATTCAGCTTTGACAGTGTCAAGCTCATTAGAATTTGGACAAACTACCCACATTCAAAGTATGACAAGATCATTTGCCTGACTACATTAAACTAGAAAAATTATACTGTATCCAAAAAATAATATTGATTTATTTAAAAAAAAAACATGAAAGCACTGGCTTGAACATGGAAAAGCACTTTTAATTAAAGTGGAACTAAAATCCAACTCTTAAAAACTGCAAGCAGGTAGGCTCTTAATAAAAGAAACCTACACAATCACAAAAAAAAGTGTGTGGAATAGTCTAATTGGGTGCTAGGTCCCTTTTAGACAAAACCTTCCTATAGTGATGTAATGAGTGGAGTTATGCCCATATATTTACTGTGCAAATGATTTAGGCACATGTCCAAAAAAAAAAATGCTGTAAATTAAGAATGCTTTCAGAAATAAAAGTGTTAAAAGTTTTTTTTTTTATCAATAAACAAAATAGAAAGTACCGTATTTTTCTCTCCATAAGACTTACCTGACTATAAGTGGCACCTAGGTTTTAGAGGAGGAAAACACATATTCTGAACCAAATGGTGTACTAAAATTTTTACCAGTGTCTGTCTTCGGTCTGTGCGTGAGCGACAGGCCCAGGAGCAGATCACTGGTGCTCGTTGGAGGCGGCCGTACCGCCACCGGCCCCATATTGTAACATGGTGGTGGCGACGGGGAGCGTTGCCTGGTCAGTATTTTCTCCATAAGACACAGAGACATTTTCCCCCATTGTATGGGGGGGTAATAGTGCGTCATCTGGAGCGAAAAATACGGTAAATGAACAGAAAATAAATTCAAATCAAATCGATGTTTGGTGTTACCACCCTTTGCCTCCAAAACTGCATTAATTTGGTACACTTGCACACAGTTTTTGAGCAGGTACGTTTTTCCAAACATTTTGAAAGACTAACCACAGACCTTCTGTGCATGTAGGCTGCCCTATGTAATCCCAGACAGATGCGATGATGCAGAATAAAGGAATGTCCACACATAATATGCATTTCTTTCTCGTACATCACGGGACACAGAGCGGCATATTCATTACTATGTGGGTTATATGGAGTACCTTCAGGTGTGGACACTGGCAATCTCAAACAGGAAGTCCCCTCCCTATATAACCCCCTCCCCTAGAGGGAGTCCCTCAGTTTTTTCGCCAGTGTCTTAGGTGTTGGTCACGGAATAGCTTTGCTCCACATCCTTGGGATTAAGGGCGGGCTAACCGGATCTGTCCAAGGAGCCTCAGTGCCAAAGTGGACAGTACCCGGGCCCCAAGCCGTGGGGTTTTGCCTATAATGCTCCTCTTTGGAGGGCTGGACCCTGGGCCCAGGACTTGGAGTTTGTAAAAACCATAAGTTCCTGTTTGCCAGGGTGCTATATAGGTCCAGGACAGTGGGTACCTTCATAGGACCCCAGGGCCTGAAGGTCTACTACGCTACCCACGGAGATGGGAGAAGATTGGATCAGTTTGCTGGACAAACATCCTGCAGCATGGAGCAGGTAAGGGGGAGCCTGCGGGACTTGGTTCGACAGCAGGCTCTCCGGGGTAACCTAAAAGGGGGGATAGCCTAAGTATGCTCTGCATGGGCAACCTTGTTCACTATGTCTAAAGAGAGACAGGATGACACCTTTTCTCCCCCATCACTAGGTCCCCCTGTCTAAATATGTGTGCTAGCTAAACCTGCTGTTTCTTCCTAGGGCTAGTAAGGATCCCTAGGGGCCTTTGGAGAGTCCTACCTGGCCGGGGGTTTGAATCTGCCGCCTGTTTCTGCGTTCCTGGATCTCCAGCAGCGCGGCTCCTCCATGTTCCTCCTGTTTCCGGCATACGCGCGCGCGCGTGCGCGCGCACGTCTTATTGACGTTTTTCGCGCCGTTCAGACAGGAGGGCGGGGGGGGGGCGTGCCTGCGGCGTCATACAGGGGCGCGCCTTTGTGCTGTTATAGACAGCAGGCATTGTCAGTGCTCAGTCTGAGGCTGATTTTCAGAGGAGAGGACGCAGAGCGGCAGAACAGTGACTCCCGGTGGCGGAAGAGGGGTAGTACATGTGGACTTTGTTTCCAATACCTTTTTGTTAAGCCAAGAAATCCCCCTTTTTTGCAGCAGGTTTGGAGGCTGGCAAACTTAGTTTGGGGTCACGGTATGTTGTCAAAAGAAAATATATAATATATTTAAAAAAGAAAAAAAAAAAAAAAGAACATACGGGATCCCGTCAGTTTTTGGGCATTAGTGATCTATTGTCCCCTAAACTCTGATTTTTGTACTCCTGCCCACTACAGTCTGTTGTGTGGGCGGAGTCCCTCGATTTTGTATTATGGCTTCCAAGGGTTCGGGGTCAAAGGGTACAAAAAAGACCAAAAAAAAACAAAAGGGTTCCCTTTCTGATTCTGATATGCCGATACTTTCCCCGCAACTTATTAACATAAGAAGCGCCTTGGATGAGCCATTAGGGGGATCTGGTGCGGAGGCTGGCCCAGATCAGCCCAGCCCTGTGTTTATCACAGAGGAGATGCTAGCCGTATCCCTAGGGGGGCTAGAAGAGAGAATAGCAGCATTGATCGCTAGAGCTATTCCTGGTAAGAAACGGGTTAGATCCCCATCACCAGGAGGTGTATCCTCAGATGCTGAGATTCTCTCTCCAGAGGAATTGGAATCACAGGAGGATCAACTAGACCTGAACCAAGAGGGTTCAGGGATTGAGGGATCTGCCTCTGAGGAACCATTTTCAGACTCCCAGACAGAAAGACTGTGGGTACAGTCTTTGACGGACATGGTCCGCTCGGCATTTAGTTTACCATTGCCAGAGCCTCAGGTTCCTCCGGTATCCTCTCTGGGCTCTTTGAAAGCTCCGTTAAACAACGCAGTTTTTCCGGTCCATCCTCTCTTGGAGGAATTGATCTTTCGGGATTGGGTACGGCCGGACAGGATTTTTCTGCCACCGAAAAGATTTGCGGTCATTTACCCCATGGAGGAAAAGTTCTCCAAGAGGTGGAGGCTCCCAGTAGTGGATGCAGCCATCTCATGTGTGAATAAATCACTAACTTGCCCGGTGGAAAACATACATATGTTTAAAGATCCGGTTGATAAAAGATTAGAGACACTTTTAAAAGCATCCTTTGCTACGGCAGGAGCAGTGGTGCAGCCAGCGGTGGCTGCAATTGGAGTTTGTCAGGCATTAAAAGACCAGACAAAGGAAATGTTAAGGGACATGCCTACCCAACAAGCAGAAGAGTTTTCTGACATTCCCAGAGCTCTGTGTTTTGCGGTGGATGCTATAAAAGATTCCATCCAGCAGGCCTCTCGTTTATCACTATGTTTGGTGCACATGAGAAGGCTCTTATGGTTGAAGAACTGGGCGGCGGAGCCCCCATGCAAAAAGCTTCTGGCAGGGTTTCCCTTCCATGGAGGACGACTCTTCGGAGAGGATCTGGATAAATATATTCAGACTATTTCAAATGGCAAGAGTACCCTTTTACCGGTCAAAAAGACATTCCGGGCTCCTACATTTAAAAGGCAGCTCTTTCCTGTCTCGGGGCCCTCAAATTCCAGGCAGTATCGACGGCCGCCTGCAAGATCCAACGTTAACAGTAGATCGCAGGGACAGACCCCTGGGGGTAAGAGGCCGTGGTATCGCAAGCCGTCAAAGACAGCCCCTAAGTCTGCCTTATGAAGGGGCGCCCCCACTCTTGCGGGTGGGGGGAAGGCTTCGTTTCTTCTCAGAAGTTTGGGAAGCCAAGATCCCCGACAAATGGGTCCGGGCATCTGTAACCACAGGTTACAGACTGGAGTTTCTAAGGTATCCTCCGCCTCATTTTCAAGAATCAAGGCTACCAAGGGATCCAGCGAGGAAGGCCTCAATGCTGGCAGCTTTGGATCACCTGCTTGGCCAGGACGTAATTATAGAAGTGCCAGCCCAAGAGCAAGGCCTAGGTTTCTATTCCAATCTCTTTGTCATACCAAAGCCCAACGGCGATGTCAGGCCAATCTTGGACCTAAAGAGGTTAAACGGTTACCTAAGGGTTCGTTCCTTCTGGATGGAATCCATCCGGTCAGCAGCCGCCGCGCTTCAGAAGGACGATTTTCTGGCCTCCATAGACATAAAGGATGCTTACCTTCATGTACCAATCTTTCAGTCGCATCAAAGGTTTTTACGCTTCGCGGTGGGGCAGCGACACTTCCAATTCAGGGCGCTCCCCTTCGGGCTGGCCACGGCCCCCCGGGTATTCACGAAGATCCTAGCCCCAATTCTGGCCAATTTAAGGATCCAAGGGGTCACAGTCCTAGCATACTTGGACGACCTTTTAATCATAGATCACTCACGGCCGGGTCTGCAAAAGGCAGTAAACCTCACGGTTCGGTACCTCGAAGAATTCGGCTGGGTCCTGAACCGGGGAAAGTCAGCGTTCCAGCCTACAAAGCAGTTGGAATACCTCGGCATGAGGTTAGACACAGAACATCAAAAGGTGTTCCTGCCCCTTGTAAAGATCGAAGCTATCAAGGGGTTGGTTCAGTTGGTTCTAAACAAGAAAAAACCAACTATTCGCCTGTGTATGCGATTACTAGGCAAGCTAGTGGCCACATTCGAGGCAGTACCATACGCTCAGATTCACACTCGCGTCCTACAGGCAGCCATTCTAGCAGCCTGGGGCAAGAGGGCACATGCCTTAGAGTCCCCTTTGACGCTATCATCAAGGGTCCGACAAAGCCTGGCCTGGTGGTTGAACCCTCAGAATCTTCTAAAGGGAAAATCCTTCAGCCCTGTTGTCTGGAAGGTAGTTACCACAGACGCCAGCCTGGCAGGCTGGGGGGCGGTCTTCGAGGGGTTCTCCCGCCAGGGAACTTGGGTGAAAGCAGAGAGGCAGCTCCCCATCAATATCTTGGAAATCAGAGCTGCTCGCCTAGCCCTTCTGGCTTGGACCTCCAGATTAAAGGGGTTCCCGGTGAGAATCCAGTCAGACAATGCCACGGCGGTGGCATACATAAACCACCAAGGGGGAACCAGGAGCCAGGCCGCTCAGAGGGAGGTGAACTTGATTTTTCAATGGGCAGAGGTTCATGTACCCTGCATTTCAGCGATATTCATTCCCGGAGTGGACAACCTGCAGGCAGACTTCTTAAGTCGCCAGAGTCTGTTGCCAGGGGAGTGGTCTCTGCATCCCCAGGTCTTTCAGACAATCTGCCAGAGGTGGGGAATGCCGGACGTAGATATAATGGCATCCAGGTTCAACAAGAAACTAGACAGGTTCGTGTCGCGAGCGAGGGATCCTATGGCCTGCGGAACCGATGCGTTGGTTTGCCCTTGGCATCAATTCAAACTTCTATATGCATTCCCTCCACTACAGTTACTCCCGCGCCTGTTGCGCAAGATCAGAGTGGAGAACAAGCCAGTCATTCTAGTAGCTCCGGCTTGGCCCCGGAGGACTTGGTACTCACTAGTCCTGAAGATGGCAGTGGGAGACCCTTGGACTCTTCCTCTACAACCAGACCTACTCTCACAAGGCCCGATCCTCCACCCTACATTACAGCGTCTAAATTTGACGGCCTGGAGGCTGAATCCCTGATTCTCAGGGATAGAGGCCTGTCTAGGCAGGTAATTCCTACCCTGATTAGGGCTAGAAAGCCGGTCTCCAGGGTGATTTATTACAGGGTGTGGAGGAACTACGTAGGCTGGTGTGAATCCAAAAGATGGAATTCCCGCAAATATACTATTGATAGGGTGTTAAGTTTTCTCCAGCTAGGAGTGGATAAAGGCCTGGCACTAAGCACAATCAAGGGACAGATCTCAGCTCTGTCAGTGTGGTTTCAGAGGCCGCTGGCCATCCACTCGCTGGTAAAGACCTTCTTACAGGGGGTCTTGCGTATTAATCCTCCTGTCAAGTCACCAATTTGTCCTTGGGACTTAAATCTTGTCCTGTCCACTCTACAGAAACAGCCTTTTGAGCCGTTGGCTGAGATTCCTTTAGTCTTACTGACAAGAAAGTTGGTTTTCTTGGTCGCCATAGTTTCGGACGGGAGAGTGTCAGAATTAGCAGCCTTATCGTGTAAGGAACCATATCTCGTTCTGCATAAGGACAGGGCAGTTCTCCGGCCCCATCCTTCCTTTCTACCAAAGGTTATATCCAAATTTCACTTAAACCAGGATTTGGTACTTCCATCCTTCTTTCCAAAACCTACATCTAGAAAGGAGGGGTTGCTGCATACCTTGGATATTGTCCGGGCCATGAAGGCCTATCTTAAAGCTACAGAAAAGATCCGGAAAACAGATGTGTTATTCGTTCTACCAGATGGCCCCAAGAAGGGGCAGGCAGCTGCAAAATCCACCATCTCGAGATGGATTAGACAATTAATCATTCAAGCCTACGGGTTGAAGAGGTTGCCTCCTCCGTTGTCGGTAAAGGCCCATTCTACCAGGGCCATGGGCGCCTCTTGGGCAGCACACCATCAGATCTCTATGGCTCAGATATGCAAGGCGGCAACGTGGTCATCAGTCCACACGTTTACAAGGTTTTATCAACTAGACGTGAGAAGAAATGCGGATGCTGCCTTTGGTCAGGCAGTACTACAGGCTGCAGTTTGAAATCCTCGGGATCAGAAACACCCTTGGTTATAAAAAAAAAAAAAAAAAAAAAAGTTTTTTTCTTGACTAAGTTGGAATTATTATTATGATTTGAGTTTATCTCTAAATTGAATCCTTCTTTGGAAGATGTCTCCCTCCCCTCATTAAAGCATTGCTTTCGGACATCCCACATAGTAATGAATATGCCTCTCTGTGTCCCGTGATGTACGAGAAAGAAAAAGGGATTTTTAAATACAGCTTACCTGTAAAATCCTTTTCTTGGAGTACATCACGGGACACAGAGCTCCCACCCCTCTTTTGGGTGACCATTTTGGGAGGCATACTGCTTGCTACAAAACTGAGGGACTCCCTCTAGGGGAGGGGGTTATATAGGGAGGGGACTTCCTGTTTGAGATTGCCAGTGTCCACACCTGAAGGTACTCCATATAACCCACATAGTAATGAATATGCCGCTCTGTGTCCCGTGATGTACTCCAAGAAAAGGATTTTACAGGTAAGCTGTATTTAAAAATCCCTTTTTCCTGAAATTTACTGTCATTTTACAAAGATTTCCATGACATCTGACATCACATTTAACATACTGTATTATCAGAATGTTTTAATTGCAGAATGCCACATACAATAGACATTTTTTAGTTGTCATTTTTGGAAAAAGGCAAGCACATATCTTTTAAGCCATCTTCTCCCCACACCTCTACTCCTCTCCTTGGGAGCACCACAGAGCAGGAAAGTGCTAGATAAGTGCTATCCAAACTGTGATCTGGGGGCCAGATGTGGCCCTTTGCTTGACCTTATCTGGCCCTTGGAGCACTACTCCATCAACTGACACCAAATGATGGAGAACCATTCCCTTTATTAACACCATCAATGGGGCACTATTCATACCTTGATTTCAACTAGAAGGGCAATATTCATATCATTGTCATCAACAATGGGACACTATTTCTCCCAGTGTGCAGTGAAATGAGAGTTGTTTCAGTATAGGAAAGATATTGTACAACTGTGCAAAATTGAAGGGATGAGTTCAACTTTACTAAAAGCAAACAGAAAGTTTAAGTGATGAGAATTCTTCCAAAAGGGACAACTGTAAAAATATTCATACAGTTGAGCTTTAAAGAGACACTGTCACCCTCGGAATGCTGTGCGTGGTGACAGTTTTGCTAGAACGGGCACCCCTGACCTCCATATACTCACCATACCCATGCAGGCAAGGTGATAGTGTCTCTTAAGTCAGTGTGAAGGAAATCACTGGATATCAAGAACATGCTTTAAACGTGAACGGACTTCCTGACTTCTTTTTTAAAGACTTGGATAAATGACTTGTTAGACTGGATGTTCCAAGCAGTCTGGTTTAACACTTATATAAAATACAAAATGTAACATACTTCAGAGCTGAAGCATGCAAACCAAATTCCAGTATAATAAACAAAGTGATACAAATCAGTGAATTATCACTCTGTTACGAAAATAATTCAGACTCTTCGAGCCGGAGAACTCTGAACCATTACTGTTCTCCATTTCTGCTGCCTGCAGAGCATTCCATCCGATTCTTCAGTAACAATGTAACAGTGTGTGAACAGGAGCAAATGGAATGACGCAGAGTTTTCTGCAGAGAGTTGTGGCTTTTGGCTCTGGCCTGCAGAATTTTAATGAAAAAATCATGTATTTTGTTATTTTATCAGTGATACACCACTGGAGTGAATAGGCATAGGGAGAGAGAAAGGCATAGGGAAGTCAGTAGTCCTTATCCAGTCGGTGTTAAAGCTGAACACCCTAAAAGTCCAATTCAGTTCCAATCAGTTTAATCCAGTTGTGTGTTCATTAAAAAAAAAATTGTAATTATTTTTACATTTTTAAAGGTAAAAATTGTCAGGCGAACGACAGCCAACAAACATTTACCCCAAACTTACACCATGTATTAGTACCACTATTATCCACTTCCTGTCTCTACACCATTTATAAACCCGCCACCTTTACTGGGCTCTCCTATCCGATATGGGAAGCCTGATGTTGTTCCACCAACTGTGTGACGTCAGAACCCGGAAGTGACAAGGATTTTGACCCTTACAGTTTTGGTCTTTTTGTAAACAAGCCATTACTGGTTAGTGAAAGCATCTAATGAAACCGATCTCGGTTTGATGTGATGCTTTGGGGCCAGAGGAGAAATATGGGGTCTCGTAGACCCAAGAGCTTCCCATAAAGAGGACCTGTCATGACCTATACTATCACAAGGGATGTTGTTAATAGCAGCAAAGTTCATTAAAGCTACAGTGTTAAAAAATAAATAAATAAATAATAATAATGAAAAAAATAGGTGCTCCGGTCCTCCTGCGCTCGCACACAAAGGCGAACACACAAGGATGACTTGGGGTGGGGGAGAGTGTCTGTACCTATTCTTTGAAGTAAAAAAAACCCTTCTATTTAGTATCTACTCAATGGTTTAATATAAGAATTTATTTGATAGAATGCCATCAATTTCAATTGTATAATATGCTTTGGAAAAGCATTGGAGATTGCCAGATTTTAAATTCTTTAAAATCTTTAAATTCTTTACATTTAAATTCTCAGTTGACTCTTGATGAGCTATTCTCCCAATGATACTGACAATGGGGTTACTTTCACTGACATCATTCCTGCTCACACTGACCACAGGCGCTAAGATTATTGTTTACTCCCACTGGCCATTGACCCTGGGGCATTTTCTACGCCCACTGACCACCGACCACAGCCTGGTCCCTCTAAAGTCTGAAGAACAGTGAACTGATCCATGTTTGTTTAGAAAGTTGGAAGATCTGTGTTCCATACCTTCCTTTCTCTACTAGAACATTTATTCTCCATTGCTGCCTCTGTCCTTGTTGGGGGAATTTTTTCCACAATTCCTGTTCTGTCTGACACCTCTCAAATGGAAAGTGGGAGTTCCGCTCCTTTCCTCTGAAGAAGTATAGAAAGATAAATAATTCTCAAATGAAGAGTTATCATAGCATCTAACTGTTCCTGACTCAAATCAAAACCTAAAATAAAAAAAAATGTTTTGGCTGGAGTTTGGCTTTAAAGGAAACTAAAGACTTCCTAGCGTGATAGCTGTCAGCATGGTTTTACAAAGAGGCCTTCCCCTCTAGGCGACTTGCTGAGCAGCTTATATTTCCAATGTGCATTTTGGCAAGTTTAATCATCAAGTGAAATTTTGCAGTCACTGTAAAACCGCGCTACTGTACATTTTTAAATTACCAATACGCCAATTAATCCAGTTCTGTCAACGCGTGGATAGCCTGTAAAAGCACACCGCTGGGTATGTCAGCACCTATAGCCCCTTTGCACACATCCGAGCGTCTTAAAGCTACCTATAATGGGGCAGATTCACAAAACAATTACGCCTGTCTAACTGGTGTTAGACAGGAGTAATTTCAAATTTCCCGCGGCGTATCACTAGTTTGAATTCTCAAACCATGATACGCCGGCTTCGGGCTTCGATCCGAGAGGCTTACGTCTTCGTAAGCCTTCGGATCTACGCTGCCATCTATTTGCGGCGGCTGGGAGGAGTTCGCGTCGTTTTAATGCGTCGGGATATGCTAATGTGTTTTTACGGGGATTCACGAACAAACGAGCGAGCGGCGCAGTCGTTTTCGTCTATTTTTTTATACGTAAAGTTAGAGCAGCTTTTTGCTGCTCTAACTTTACGTAGCCCATGTTAAGTATGGCCGTCGTTCCCGCTTCGAATTTATTTAATTTTTTTTTTTATTTACGTAACTCGTCGGGACGTGGATCGCCCGTAAAGTACGCTACATAAACAACGAATGACGTCACGACGTGATTTCGCGCAATGCACGGCGGGAAATTTGCGAACGGAGCATGCGCAGATCGATCGCCGCGGGAACGCGCCTAATTTAAATGTTTCACGCCCCCTACTCGTCTATATGGATTGCGACGGGAGAAATACACTACGCCGCCGTCGTTTACCGTAGAAAATCTACCTGAATTCCACGTAGATCAAGGTAAAAAACGGCGGCGTAGCGTATTTCTGATACGCTACGATAATCCATTTCTCTGTGAATCTGCCCCAATGAGTCTGCTAAAAGCTTCCAGGAACTACACAAACCAATGTCTCCATCACAGAGGACTTAAAGGAGTTTAGAAAAATATAACAACCATCATTTGGGGAAATTACTGTTGTAAAGCAGATGAAACAATAAAGAAGCTGCCCTTTCTTTTAATGCCGTCATTGCTGAGTAATCAGCAATAAAAAATAAATAATAATTTGGGGACTTTATAGTAAGAGGGAGAACTTATGTATTTGAAAGCAGACCTTTAGAGCCGGTTCACACAGGCGCGACTCATCAGGCGACTTAGCCGCCTGACAAGTCGTGCTCCCTTCTGTACAATGGAACCGTTCTAATAGGAGGGACTTAAGTCGCTCCGACTTAGAAAAAGGATCCTGTACTACTTTGGGATGACTTCAGGGTGACTTGCATTGACTTCAATACAGAAATCATTTTACAAGTCGCCTCTGAAGTCGTTGGTAGATCGCCTTGCCGAGTCGCTTGGCAAGTCGTGCTGCCCCAGTGTGAACCGGCTCTCAGGTAACTTCACAAGTTGGCATGAATACAAGACATGTGAACAGCAAAAAATGTTGTATTATTTTGTTCCGTTTCGTATCATTCCGTAGGTTCGTACCGATTCGTAATTTCGTAAGACGCCCGTTTTCCTGTTCGTTCCCGTTCGTATTTCGTACGACGCGATTTTTTCGTATTCCGATTGTTTCGTATTTTGGTTACCGTTTTATTTTCGTACATGCGGGATGATTCGTTATTCTGTTTAATTTATTGTCGTTTCTTGTAAGGCCTCGTACACACGAGGCAATCTATTTGTTCAAATCGGTCGGACCGACCGATTTGAACAAATCTGTCTGCTTGGATTTTGGTTTGCTTGCGTGTACACACGAGCAAACCAAAATCCCTGCCAACAGACAGCGCGCTGATGTGTCGGTGACGTGGCGGTGACGTTGACGCCACCACGTCACCGCATCAGGAAGTAAAACACTTCCGCGCATGCGTCGAAACCATTCGGCGCCGGTGCGAGAAGACATGTCTGCTGGTTAGCCTACTAACCAGCAGACATGTCGGGCGGACGGGTTCCCAGCCAACGGATTGGTAAGCATGCTTTCCAATCTGTCGGGTGGCCAAATCCGTCTGCTCGCCCGTACACACGATCGAATCTGTCTGCTGGGACGGTCTAGCAGACCGTTTCCAGCAGACAGATTTGATCGTGTGTACGAGGCCTTAGACAATAATTTTCGTGAATTTTCGTCATTTTGTACATTCGTAAATATATCGCGGGATTCGCGGCACTTTCAACACGCGGCTCATCCATATTAACTATTGTTAAGCCCTGTACACTTGGTCAGACTTTTTTGCCAACAAACATAAAAACGAACGTTTTCCGTTAGTTTTCAAAAAATCTGTTTGTTTGTAAGCTCCATCAGAAAACCATTTTTGGGTTCAAAAGTCTGGCCAACTGATCTTCCTTCAGACGAAAATCCACGAAAAAGTTTTTTTGGCTTTACTGTACTCGGCAGTCGGCACAAAAGAGAAGCTGATTCACTAACTGATACACTCACTTACTGCTCATTCAAAAAACGAATCAAGTACACAAATTTACACACAGACCAAAAAAACGGATTTACAAAACACACAAATGAAAATATGAACATACGACTGAAAATACGAACAGAAAAAGGATTTAAAATACAGAATGCAAATCATTCGTTATAGATGTCATTTTCGTTCTTTTGCCGTTTCCGTTTTGTCGTATTTTCGTAAGATTGTCGTATCGTTCGTTCGTATTTGCGCTTGTTCGTTATACGGCTCATTCGGAATCCCGTCGTTTTCATATTTTGGTGCTTTTTATTTTTTCGTATGTACACATTATTCCGCAGGTACGAAAATGAACAAATTCGTACGAAAATACATTTGTTACGAACGGGAACGCACATATCTAATGAATACTACTTTACCTGCTATGTCAAAACAATCAGCAATAGTGTAATTTTCTCAACAAGCTTCAGGTTTTATCATTAAAAAGCAAATATTAGAAAGTATGTTACTCCAACATTTTATATTCCTGCTATGTGCCTGCTGTACCATATACTTGTGTTAAAAAGCATCCTGTTCTCTTTGTATTTCTTCCTCTGTTTCTTACTTGGTGTTCTTGCCTGTCCCACTGCTTTCCTATTTCAAACTGACCATGCCAGGGCATCCACCTCAATGTGGTCTGTTTTTTCATTGCCGGTCTTCATTCCAATGATCTAACTTGTGCTGACAACCCCCCCCCCCCCCCCCCGCACAGCCATTCACTTGTAGGATCAGTGTACTGATGTTTTTCCAGCCCCAGCTCTCTAGGCCACTTATGCAGCTGAGAACAGAGGATGGGCCAGCTCAATATTGAACCCTACGGACTAAGGTCCCTTTCACACAGGCATTCCGTATGTCCGTTTTTCATAGCGTCTCCGTCAAGCTCCATCTTTTATGACAGAAGAAACCCCTATTTTTTCATCAGTAAAAAAAAAAGAATTCATGAAAAATGGATGTTGTCGGTTGATCCACTTACATCCAATCCGCTGACATCAGTTTTAAACCCTTTCTTTTTTTTTTTCTCATTAAACACACTGGCCCAGATTCAGAGAGCCATTACGCCTGTCTAACTGGTGTTAGACTGGAGTAATTTCAAATTACGCGCGTTTTTTAGCTAGTCGGAAAGCTCAAACCATGAATAGATGGCTGCGGGCTTCAATTCGACTGGATTACGTGTTCATACGCCTTCGGATCTACGCTGCAATAAAATTGCGGCCACTGGGTGGACTTCCCGTTGTTTTCAGCGTCGGGGTATGCAAATGAGCTTTTGCCGGCGATCCCCGAAATTACGATCTTCAATCGCAATCTCTTACGGCACCTTTAGTCATCTTTTATTTGCGTAACACTATACCAGCTTTTTGCTGCTCTAATATTAGACAGCCCATGTTAAGTATGGCCGTCGTTCCCGCAACGAATTTCTACGTTTTCCGACGTCTTTTATTATTTTTTACGTAAGTCGTCCGGGAATAGGAATGTTCGTAAATGACACTACTCAAACAACGAATGACGTAACGACGTGATTTCGCGCAATGCACGGCGGGAAATTCCTGAACGGAGCATGCGCAGTTCGATCGCCGCGGGGACGCGCTTAATTTAAATGCTTCACGCCCCCTAATCGCGTATTTCGATTACGCGGCGAGAAATAGACTACGCCGCCGTAGCGTACGGGCAAAAATCTACCAGGATTCGGTGTAGAGCCTGGGGAAATACGGCAGCGCAGAGTATTACGATTACGCAGCGCAATATTAAGTGTATGTGAATCTGGCCCACTGTATGTAGCACCCTCTACTTTAGGTAGGAGCTAGGAGTAGGATTTTTATCAGTACAGGTAAATTAAATCAGGCCTAGCTTCCCAGCCCCCTCCTTAGCAACCAGCGATCTATATAGTGTTTGAAGTTTAGTTCAGTCACTTTTTTTGTTGTTGTAAAAAATGTCAGCAGATATAAAAACGAATGTTAAAATTTACATCTGTTTATGATCCATTTTTTACATAAAAAAACTTGACTGAACTGAACAAAAAAAATGGAACACCTGTGTGAAACCAGCCTAAAACTGGGATGCCATTAAAGTTCATGTAAAGGCAGACATCCAAACAGTGGCGGCCAGTGCATTGTGGGCGCACAGGCGCCGCTCCCTCTAACACCCCTGCCGCCCTCCCTATCCATGTGCCAGGCCCCTTTCAGAATGCTGGACACATGCATTACTAGACATGTGCATTCCTGTTCGTAACAAATGAATTTTCATACGAATTTGTTAGTATTCGTACATTCGCATCAATTCGAACATCCGAAAAGCTGAAAGACCCAAAATACGAAAATTACGGAATTATGAATAAGCAAAATAACGAACAAGCGAAAATACGAACGTATGATTGGACAATCTTACTAAAATACGAAACACCGAAAAAGCAAATGAACGAAAATGACATCTATAACGAAAGATTTGCATTCCGTATTTTAAATCCTTTGTCTGTCTGTATTTTCATTCGTATGTTCGTATTTTCATTTGTGTGTTTTGTAAATCAGTTTCTTTGTCTGTTCGTAAATTTGTGTACTTGTATCGTTCTTTCGAATGGGCACTGGGCAGTGTAGTTAGTGACTGATGTATCTTACTTAATATCTTAGCCAATCAGCTTATGTCTTTTGTGCTGAGTCACATTGTACAGTGCAAAGCCTCGTACATACGATCGGACTTCAAACAAACTTTTCCGTGGATTTTTGTCTGAAAGGAGTTGGCAGGACTTTTGAAACCAAAAAAGTTTGTCCGATAGATCGTACACACGGTCGGATTTTTTGGAAAACGCTCATTTTGATGTTTGTTTGCAAAAAGTCAGACCGTGTGTATGGGGCTTAAGAGAAAGTCTATCTTAATATGGATTAGCCACGTGTTGCTATGTATTTACGAAAGTACAAAATTACAAATCCATTAAACGAAAATTATTATCTAACAAAATTACGAATTTCGAATCAACGAAAATAAATTAGACAGAATTACGAATAATTTAGTATAAACGAAAATAAAACTGTTACGAAAATACGAACAGATCCGAATAGGAAAACTTGCGCCTTTACGAAATACGAACGAGTCCGAATAGGAAAACTTGCGTCTTACGAAATTACAAATCTTTACGAATCTACGGAACAAGACAAAACGCAACAAAAACATACGAAAAATGTTGTTGTGCACATATCTATGCATTACTATGGCAGGGATAGGCGGGGGGTGTGTATTTTGAAACACGTGATTAGAGTCAGAGGCTCTAATAGGCTTCAAAATAGGGTGGGCTCGGGGCGCAGAGCCCACCCTGTGTGTCCCGATCCCACCCTGTTGTGTGACGATAGCGAATTAATTTTCACTATGGTCACACTACAGTTCCTCATCGCCAATCAGGAGGCAGGTCTGTGAGACCTGTTTCCCGATTGGCCAAAGTGCCAGGCAACCCTATTGACGCCTAGCGCTTTGGCGGAAGAGGAGACACACAGGGGAGAAAGCCTGAGGAGTGGACACCGGAGCTGCCACTGCCCACACTGTAGGAGAGGAGGAGGACAGCCCTGCCATTTGTGGACACTGTCAAAAACTGGGATCTCAGTTTACAAATGCAAATGAGCAAATACGGTCACCCCTGTGTAGCTAAAACCTGGCCAGTGGTCACTAACTATTGAGGCTTTGCACATGAAAACTAAACTTCAGGCAAAAAAAAATGCTTTTGGGTTGATTTACTAAAGGAAAATAGACTGAGCACTTTTCAAAGTGTAGTTGCTCCAGAGCTTAGTAAATGAGGTAAAGCTTCACTTTGTAAAGAATACTCAAACACATACAAGGAGAATGAAAAAAAAGAATGCATTTTTGCTTGCACATAATTGGATGATGGAAGTCAGCAGAGCTTCTGCTCATTTACTATAGTGTTGCTCACGAATATTCGCATTGCGAATATTCGCTACGAATATTGCATATTCGAGTATTCGCGAATAACTTGAATATTGCGGCGAATATTCGCTATGGCGAATATTCGTATTTTTTCAAATTTATTTTTAAAACAGATCACATCCTAGTGATCTCCATCGACGTCTAAAAGCATTGCTGGTATGATTAGAGAGAGACCCTGGGCCGAGTAGCTGATGCGATTCTTTTATGTTGCCAAAATTCGCATTGCGAATTTTCGGCAACATAAAAGAATCGCATCAGCTACTCGGCCCTTCTTTTGCATCAGAGCCAATCAGAATAACTTGAATATTCGGAAAAAGGAATATTGCGCGATATTCCTTTTGCCGAATATTCAAGTTATTCTGATTGGCTCTAATGCAAAAGAAGGGCGGAGAAGATAATCGCGCAATAGGAATATTGCGCGATTATCTTCTCCGCCCTTCTTTTGCCCCCTTATTCTCCTTTCTTTTAAGTAGAGTTAGTGTAGAGTTAGTGTTTAGTGCATATTAGTTTAGTAATACAGGAAATGATCTCCGTTTATGAGAATTTCGCAATCATTTTCGCATTAGCGAAATTTCGCATTAGCGAAATTTAGCAAAACATTTTTTTGGATAAAATATCACAAATATTCGATATTAGCGAATATTCGCGAATATTCTTCTATATATTCGCGCAATATCGCGAAATCGAATATGGCGTATTCCACTCAACACTAATTTACTAATCTCTGGTGCAGCTGCACTTGCAGAGTGCGACTACTCTTTGCAATGTTGTTTAGTAAATCAACCCCAAAATGTTGTACTATATTCAATAAAAATCATTACATGGTAAAGAGTAGTGCCTTCTATATAGGATGTGAGGAGGGTCACCGAACCACAGACAGAACAATATACAGAGTGAACCATAATTGCCATCCAATTGCACTATGCTCAGAATACACTAGGTGGCAGTAGTCTGGGTATTAGCATGTTCTTAGATGTGGCAAGTAAGCATTTTGCCTCTACTCACAATTATAGTATGTAACTGTCATGAAGTAGAATGATAAAGATAAATCTCTGTATTGTACAGTATATATTAGGAATTTTATTTTTTGTGAAGAGTATTTAGCTGTTTGGTGTAAGTTATATTTTAACTAATAGACTTTTAAAGTAAACCCAACTGAGCACAGAATGAAAACGTTATAAGCAGAAGCTACCTTTAATCTAAGGCAAGCGGCAGATCATGAATATCATTTAACATGCAATAAAATATTGACTGTTAGCATGAATCAAGCATGTTCTGCCCCCCTCCGAAACCTTTACAGGTCAGGTTACAAATCAACAAGGGGGTTCAGGAGGCAGCATGTGTTGGGATAAAGCTCGACTTTTAAAGGATAGGTCGAAATTTGCAAATAACTTCATTGGCTGTACCTGTGAAGCTTCCAATCATTTTATTGGATGTGCCTTATGCTAAACATTTTCACAACTTCTGTGATAAGGGAAAGAGTTTATATTCTACTACTTATGTCCAACAGAGAAAAGTGGAAAATACAAAGTTTGATGTAGAAAATATTGCTGGATTTCATTCCTGGAAATCAGTTTTATACAAATAACCACCTAAGACAAATTCTGTTCCATTTACTTCTAAAACTTTGGATTCTGGCACTCACATTCTGCTGTTCTGATTTAGGCATACAGTGCCCTTATAAACATAAACTTCCACTCACCGGTGGATCCATCGTCCAAATACAACAATGAAGTCATCGTAAGTCCATAGCAGTTTTTTTCCATTTTATTTAATCTTTCATAACAATAGTTCATTAAAGTGGACTTAGCGTCAAATATATATTTTAATATTAACCACTTAAGGACCCCCGCACGCACATATACGGCCACAGAATGGCACGTACAGGCACAAGGGCGTAAATTTACGTCCCCGCCTGAGTGCGGTTCGGGGGTCCCATCGGGACCCCCTCCGCGGCGTGCGGGGGTCCCCCTACCTCTGGGAGCGATCCGGGATCTGCGGGCGGATGTCCGTGATATCCGCCCCCCCCGCGATCGCTCCCAGCCAATGGGAGCGCGCTCCCAGCCTGTCACTTCCTCCTCCTGTGTTTACACAGGAAGGAGGAAATGATGTATTCTCTCATCGCAGCGCTGTTTCCCAGCGCTGCTGATGAGAGAAGACATCACAAGTAAGTGTGCACCAACACAACACTGACACACACTCACATAGGCATATTAACCCCTTGTGATCGCCCCCCCCCCCCCCCCCTGTCACAGTGTCACTGAATGCAGTGATTTAATCACTGCATTTAGTGTCAGTGTGACAGGCAGTGTAAAAAACAGTTAGTGTTAGGTTCAGGATAGCCCCCCCACCCCCCTAATAAAGTTTTAACCCCCTGATCACCGCCCTAGTTAACCCTTTCACTCCCTATTGCCAGCGTCACTAAGCGATCATTTTTCTGATCGCTGTATTAGTGCCGCTGTTCCCGCTAGGTAGCTATTTTTTTTTATTGCGATTTTTTTTTTTACTAAAGACATGTGGCTAAATAAATTTTGGCCTAAATGTTTGACTAAAATTTAGTTTATTTGATTTTTTTTTTAACAAAAAGTAAAAAATAGTGTTTTTTTTTCAAAAATGTCGCTCTATTTTTGTATATAGCGCAAAAAATAAAAATCGCAGAGGTGATCAAATACCACCAAAAGAAAGCTCTATTTGTGGGAAGAAAAGGACGCAAATTTTGTTTGGGAGCCACGTCGCACGACCGCGCAATTGTCTGTTAAAGCGACGCAGTGCCGAATCGCAAAAACACCTTGGGTCATTTACCAGCGTATTGGTCCGGGTCTTAAGTGGTTAAGTGGAGCATGCCAAATTATCATATTTATTATTTATTTGCACCACTCCTGCAGCTGTGGCATCCCCCTCATCTCTGCCCCCACCTTGTCTCAGAAGTTGGTAGTAGGAGGGCAGAACCCCTTCACCAGATCCTGTTCTTCTTTATGTAGCTGTGCAGAGACTCGTCTTTACCCGCCTGTCTCAGTAGTCAGCAGCAGAGATGAGGACAGAACTCCTCCTACAGATCCTGCACCTCTATGTCCATCCACTGTACCCCCTTGTCTCTGCCTCCTCCAGTTTAAGCATTTAGCTGATTCTGGTAGTTGACTCCTGCCCTCCTCCAGACCCCACACGTGCTTTCTAGCTCCGTCTCCAGCTTTTTCCCAGCAGCAGTAAAAGGTAAGGAGGGTGTACTGTGATATAAGGGAGGGTGGGTGACTTTTGACTTCTGATGGTGGGAGGACTCTTGACGTTTGATGTAAGAAGGGGTGGGGTGCTCTGGACATCTAGGGGTTGATTTACTAAAGGCAAATAGACTGTGCACTTTGCAAAGTGCAGTTGCGATCTTCAAGTGCAGTTGCTCCAGAGTTTAGTACAAGAGGCAGTGGCGGTGCTTCCATAAAGAGCGCATTGCATAATCTTTCTATGGTCGCTGCTGCCACCCCCTATTCATGTGCCCGGCCCCTTTTTGTATGCCGCTACCTGAATTACAGCGGCAGGGTATTTTTTGAAAGCACCTGATTAGAGCCGCAGGCTCTTATAGGCATCCAAAAAGGTGAACAGCGGGCGCCATGCTGTTTACCTTTGCTGTTCACTCAGCGTTGTGTTAGGAAAGCGAATGAATCTTGTCATGGACCATGAAATACTGAAATCCTAATTCATGTATTACAGAAGATTTAATTCTGAACCTCAGCCAGGTCAATAGACTCAGAAGAAATACTCATTGTCCATTGTGTGATAACCCTATCTAAAGCCTTTCTATTATCAGGTGTAAATGACTTCTGCCCTGTCTCTGGTCTCCAGACGGTTCCATTGTTCTGTGGCTGGCTATTGTGTACATTGATTGACCCCCTGGGGCTTTTGTCTGAAAACACATCACAGGATTCTGGCCACACATATTCAGGCTATTCAAGCATTGGGACCAATCTCTGCGGAGACATTTTCAAGTCCTCATTTGCATGGTTTAAGAGGACCAGAATGAAGACTGCATACTTTACAATGGACCAATAGGAAAGCGGTTGTTGGGGGCGGGATGTTCCAAATCCTGTATAAAGTGTGCTGTGTACTTCAATAAAGTGTGTCCTGTTACATCCAGCATTAAGCCATGGCTCATGTATGGATTATTCGGCGATTCCAGGGATATTCCTAGTCGGGGAATATTGGGTGATTTCTTTTATGGGAGAAGAAGGGAAGGCTTGACGGGGATATGTTCTACTACCGTCACAACTGGTTGGCAGCAGCGGGATTTTTCCCTTCTACTTTCCTTTACACCAGGATTCCAAGCAGACACTGGGAACAGTGAATGGAAGACTGATACACCCTGCTTAAAAGAAATACACGGAAAGGACTACTGGAAGTTTGTGGAAGGATTGCTAGCAACAAAACCGAGCGTGTCATCATAGCAGAATAAATGGAGCTAGACCAGGAGAACTCGGTTGCAGCAAGGCCTGCAGTACAAGAGATGGAGACACCAGTGATTCAGGATGAGGAATCACCAGCCAACAAGCTAATAAGAGAGAAATTAGCATGGTTCGGTCCGAACCCAACGGCGGATGTGGTGCTGAAAGTGATGACCCTGTTAGCGGAGGAGGCTAAACAAATAAGAGACGCAGAGCTACAGTTAAAACTGGCAGCAGTCCAACAAGCAGCCGCACATTCTCCAAACAGTGAGTACAGCACAGCAGACACAAGGAAGATTCCGTTTAGCGATTTTGAAGCTTTTGATGAGAAAGAACGAGAGCGGCAACATGAGCTGAGAATTTCAGAAATACGACGATCGGTGACAATGCCTAAAGAAGCAGCACCAAATGAAAGACGAGGAGAGTTACAGATACCAGTAACCATGGAAGAGGAATTCAGAAGAAGGTTACAAGAGATGCGGATACAGCACACAGGACCAGAATCAGAGGAGGTCCTGCTGGGATGGGCGGATGTGATTCGGTGCCAACTCTGGAAGGAAGCGCTAGCTCTCGAGCAGCAACACCAAGGAGAGGTCCTGCCCTACATCTATGCAAGGTACTGGCCACAGTATGACGTACGAATGCCGTTGTTGGGGGAACAACCGAAGCAGGAGTGGATAGCGGAATTAAACAGGCTGATCCGGGCAGAGATGCAGCTGGATGAGAGCTACAGAGCCCTCCGGTGGTATGTAGCCCAAGAGTGCCCGTGGTCAGCGGATGACAGCCCCACAGAAGGCTATGACTATGATGGCCTGGGATTGTTGTATTGGAGGATGTCCAGTGATCCCGACTTTGGGGATGATCGGGAGTGGCGCTTGGAGGACATAATGGAGCACAGAGAGAAAAAATTGAATATCTCGGAAGCGCACTGGCTACAGGAAGATTTGGAATTTCTGGCCGCTCGGGAATGGGACCTTGAGATCGCCTACAAACAGCTGCTAGACTCTGCTCAGCGCCAGGACCGGGCTCCCTTTGCCTGGGACTATCAGAAAATACCAGTGGACAATGCGGAAATCCTGGCTGAAAAATCGTCCATGTGGAAGGGTAACAGTGTGCTCTTCCAACCTGCCCCTGCAGCTATGGATGCGGAGGTCTTATGGCGGATGCAGCAAGTGCCAACTGACCTTGATGATCCTGTTTCTGCATGGGATGATCTTGAAGGGAGGAATGTGCCTGTCCAGCAGTATGCCAGTGAATCGGCAGTGGAAAATCTGGAGATTGCCATTCCCAAAGCTGAAGTTCTGACCGCAGGGCCGAGCTCTGCTAACCTCTGCTCAGTACCTATAGCATCTTCTGGGTTCCATGGACAGGAGATGGTGAACCTCTATCCCCAGACACCAGAGACAGGGGATTTAATAGACTTTTCTGCTGAGGACAAACAACCTGATGGGCCTCCAGCAGAAGAGCTGGTATCAGGGCCAAACTTCACTGTGCTCTGCCCAGCACCAAGAGCAGTATTTGTGGAGTTACAAGGAACTTCCCCAGCTGAAGCGCTGGTCACCGGACAGAGGGTTCAAGACCTCTGCCCCACCCCTGTGGCAGTTTCGGAGGCTCAGGGTGAGAAGATGGCGATCACTCCCCAGCCACAGATTACAGAATGTATGGACTGTTCAGAGGATGTTCTGGATTATGCGCCCCCAGCAGAAGTGCTGGCAACAGGGCATAGTGCCAGCCATCTCTGCCCAGCACCGGGACCAACTCTGGAGTTCCAGGGAGCCGGGGCGGTTGGCCCCCCTCCCCAGCAACCAGCTGAGATGGTAAAGCTCTTACTCCCAGCGGAACCACTGGCAGCAGGACAGGCTGCTACTGGCGGCTGCACCCCACTACAGCTTGAGTGGATACCAGTGGATGGGACTTCAGTCTCCACTGGTATACCCCATAAATGGTGGCCAGTTGGCCCAGACCCCCAACAGCATGATGGACTGAGCCCAGCCACCCTGTCATCTCTCCAGCGGCTGAAAGGACTCCAGGGAGAAGGGCCAGTCCAGGCCTCTCCCCAGCGGCACACGTGTTCTCTGAGAGAGGCAGAGGATGGCGGGGTGAGTAATGCTCAGTTTGGAGCAAGTGATTTGGGGTACTGTATGGATACCGGCATTGGGGGACTGGAACTACTGACTGAATTCAGAGACAACCCATCTGGTGTCTCCTACTGGGTTAGTCCCCTGCCAAAAGGGGGGATGTGTGACAGGCCTAGCTGGGACAGGGGCTTTTGGAGAGGACTGAATGCGAGCCTCTTGCCGTCCGATTATGGGCCAGGGCCTCAAACCAGGAAGGCGGATGGGTTATCCTGGCAGACAGTCCTGGAACCTTAAGACTACTTGCCAACATCCTCGAGTGACCCGCTTGGGTCCCACTGCGGATGTTGAACTATTTCCCAGGGGGAGTAATGTCATGGACCATGAAATACTGAAATCCTAATTCATGTATTACAGAAGATTTAATTCTGAACCTCAGCCAGGTCAATAGACTCAGAAGAAATACTCATTGTCCATTGTGTGATAACCCTATCTAAAGCCTTTCTATTATCAGGTGTAAATGACTTTTGCCCTGTCTCTGGTCTCCAGACGGTTCCATTGTTCTGTGGCTGGCTATTGTGTACATTGATTGACCCCCTGGGGCTTTTGTCTGAAAACACATCACAGGATTCTGGCCACACATA
Organism: Rana kukunoris; assembly: GCA_029574335.1. Lineage (NCBI taxonomy): Eukaryota > Metazoa > Chordata > Amphibia > Anura > Ranidae > Rana > Rana kukunoris. The sequence continues at coordinate 425,430,591 of CM056051.1, read as the reverse complement.
TTCAGGCTATTCAAGCATTGGGACCAATCTCTGCGGAGACATTTTCAAGTCCTCATTTGCATGGTTTAAGAGGACCAGAATGAAGACTGCATACTTTACAATGGACCAATAGGAAAGCGGTTGTTGGGGGCGGGATGTTCCAAATCCTGTATAAAGTGTGCTGTGTACTTCAATAAAGTGTGTCCTGTTACATCCAGCATTAAGCCATGGCTCATGTATGGATTATTCGGCGATTCCAGGGATATTCCTAGTCGGGGAATATTGGGTGATTTCTTTTATTGGAGAAGAAGGGAAGGCTTGACGGGGATATGTTCTACTACCGTCACAAATCTCTTTCCTAATGCGGAACCGCCTCTCAGCCAATCAGGTGCTCTGGTCTGTTACCCATCACCTGATTGGCTGAAACAACAGGCACTGTGATTGAACACCGCCTATTAGGTGTCCAATCATAGCAGAGGAGGGGAAAAGACATCGAGGAGCGTGGAGGACTCTGACCAGCTTCCCCATCGAAACAGGTCAGTCATCAATTGATGAGCATACTGGCAGCAATTGATGGGCACAGTGTCAGCGATTGATGGCACAGTGGCGGTAATTATTGGGTACAGTGGCTGCATTTGATGGCACAGTGGCGGCAATTGATGGCACAGTGGCTGCGTCCGATGGGCACAGTGGCTGTGTTTAATGGGCACAGTGGCTGCATTCGATGGGCACAGTGGCCCTTAGTAAATCAACCCCCTGGTGTTACAGATTCAACTAGCCCATTGAGGGCAACCCTAATGCTAATGCGGGCCACAATGAAACTGAGTATGACACCCCTGTTCTAGCAGCACAATACCTTCTGGAGCTAGTAGACAGGCATTCTCTCAAATGTCCACTAGCAGAAACCTGTACCCAGCATTTTAGGACACAAATTAATGGGACACTTCTTCTCTAGATGTTCCAGCAAGGTAGAAATAATTATTCTAGGCCTCAGACCCAGGCCTTTCTTCTTGCAAAAGCCTTCCCATGCAGCAGGCCTGGGAGTCACCAGCCTCCAACACATCTCTCAATAGTTCAGGGGGCAAAAACAAAAGATCTTTTTGGAAGGTCACTTCATTATTTATATCCTCCCACAGCATGTACCAATGGCAATAACCCTCATAGTGGTTGGCCAAGGAGACATAAATATTCATGACTCAGATTTTCCATATCATAGTGAAATACTCCCCAACTCTTTTCTTTGGTGTCATTCTAAATTTTTGTATCATCTACGTCTTTCTCCATTGCTAGGGTGGCTCTTTAACGGCAGAACTACAAGAACTCAGAGCCCAGGCTCACTACAGCCTAGCCACAACACTAAATTTAAGATAAGGACACTCCTTCTTAGAACAGGGTTCCTACACAATTGAGGTTATTAACAAAAGGCAAATCCTTGAAATTGCACTGAAAGTGGACTTGGAAGTGCAGTTATTTTCCTTGCATGTCCCCCTCGGATCTACAGCGACTGCACTTCCAAGTGCACTTGTAGTGCAATTTCAAGTTCACTTTGCACTTGTAGTTTGCACTTGTAGTGCAAAGTGGATTTCCCCTTAGTAAATAACCCTCAGGCCCCGTACACACGGCAGAGATTCTCGGCAGAAACCAGCGAGAAGCTCGCTGGGATCCTCATTCTGCCGAGAACCTCGGCCGTGTGTACGTTTTCGCCGAGCATCCCATCGGGAAAGCTGTCGAGCCAAAATAGAGAGCAGGTTCTCTATTTGCTCAATGGCCCATTGAGAACCATGGCTCGGCGCCTTTCCCGACGGCTTGGTCGACGATTTCGACGGCCAGGCGAGAACCTCGACGGGCGGAAAGATGTGTTTGGCCCATCGAGGTTCTCGTACGTGTGTACGCGGCCTCAATGTCATTGCCTTGATCTTAAAGATGGCTTTTTATTTATAAAGTATTTAAAAAATATATATATATATGATACTGCTGCTGTATAATGTGACATGTCAAAAATTTCATCACATAGACCTTCAAAATGGAAAACAGTTTAACTTGACAAAGTATTGCAGCGATAAAAGCTATAAGATTTTCCAGTGCAGGTTTGGAAATGAAACTGAGCTTTTTTGCTGTCATGGGAAACACCTGTGTTTTGCATACATGTAGACGAAACGCAAACCAAAAAAAAATGATGAGTCATACAAATTGCACATTGTCGTCTACTTATGGTACACATCAGTGATGAAAGTTATGATACAGAAGTTTTCCAACTCGGATGATTGAATGAAACAAAAAAGCAAGAGATCACAAGTGTCCCTGTATACTGGAGGAGCCATGCAAGAAAAATCTCTCCTCCTTAGGGATGTACTGTAAATGAACCCAACTTGACCCAGAAACATTCTAGAATATATTGCCATTTTCTTCATGCTGGCTAAAGAACTGACAGTGCAGATGCAAACACCATGAAATTCTATGGAACAGTTTGGAAAGCAACCAGACTAAATATCCAGTCAAGTTAAGGTTATGTAAGCCAAAAACATCCTGATAGCCCTCCCAAAATGATGACTGGGTTCTATAATCACAGATATTAATTTGTCATATTGTTGCTTTTGCACACAAGAAAACTTCTGCTATTGTGTGATACTTATGTCCTAATAAAAAGACTCTAATTTGAATCTCTTTGTGGCTGTAGACAAATATTTTAAGACAGGTTCCAAGCAGCATACCCATATCAGCAGGCTACTTTCTAACTACCGTATTTGCCGGTGTATAAGGCGACCGGGCGTATAAGACGACCCCCTAATTTTAATTTTTTTTGCCTGTACTCACCGTATAAGACGACCCCCCTTCCGAGGCTTCCAACGCTTCATATTTCTTCCCTCTGGAGCCATATTCTTCTTCATTCTTGCTGGAGTTGGAGCCAATCACGGCAAGCGATGTATTCTATTAATGAATACAAAGCCTGCTTGGATTGGCAGAGGCTGTAACATCATCAGCCCACACCTCTCTGACTCTCAAAGCCAATCCGAGCAGGCTACTGTATGTAGCCTTCTGGGATTGGCAGAGATTGTTACTCCAATCCGAGTAGGCTCTGTATTCATTTAAATACATTGCTTACCGGGATTGGCTAAGCGGTATATACTGTATGTAGCTGAAGCTACATACAGTATTACTGCACATCCAGCAGGCACCCAAACAGATGACCCGGCATATAAGACGACCCCTGCTTTTTGGCCATTTTTTTTAAGTGTAAAAGGTAGTCTTATACGCCAGCAAATACAGTATATATCTAACTACAAAGTCTGCATTCACAATGGACTCGTGAGCATGGTAGAGCTGAACTGGGCAAATAGCAAAATGGATAGATTGGTTAGAGTGTGTGTGGGAGAGGGGGTTACAAATAGAATACATTGCTGTCTCACCCTGCTATTTAGTGGACTCAAAAAGCCCATCTGTCATAGAGGGCCCATGATGGCCTTCAAAAGCTTCCAATGTGAAGCACTGTTCCACCAAATGACTAAGTTGCATCACAATAACAGATTATTTGGTCAGAATCCTACTTGGGCAATATGCTTTTGCTTTCATCAAATGCCTTGTACACACAATCGTAATTTCGGATGGAAAAAGTCAGACGTATTTTTTTCATCGGATATTCCGACCGTGTGTGCCCCATCTGACTTTTTCTGTAGGAAATTCCGACACAGTTAGAAAGAGAACATGTTCTCTTTTTTACATTTGTCTGTATGAAACTCTGACACGCATGCTCAGAAACAATTTGACGCATGCTCAGAAGGATTGAACTTATTTTTTCTAGACCCGTCGTAGTGTTGTACGTCACCGCATTTTTGACGTCTCGGAATTTGGTGTGTCTGTGTGTACGCAAGACAGCTTGAATGGAATTCCATCGGAAAAACCCGTTTGAGTTTATTCCGATGGAAACTCTGATCATGTGTACAGGGCATTATGCTGCTGAAAGGCCTGGGTCAAACATTTTGTGGAAATTTTTTGGATGGAATTACTGGACAGCCTGTAACATTGAAAACATCACATTGTTTATGTAAACCAAAGGTTTCTTCCTGAAAAATGGGTTTTGGAATGATGGAGATGCATGTAATGTAATCTTTTAGGTCTTTCTCATTTGATATTTCATGGCAATCATAATTGCCAAGCATCTATTACATCTTGAACAGAGAATATGAAGTGTTGCACCACAGCAAAAACAAATAAATAAAATAATTAATCATTTTACACGAGAAGCTAAAATGATCTTTGCTCTCAAATGATGGAAACTCTGAAAATTCTGTATTGTAAGATGGAAAGAGAAAACTTCAGCCATAAAAAGTGAGGAATTTGACAAAGTATCCGAATATCCTTTAAAAGATCCAATATACTTTCTAGACTTTAGAGTTTGCAAAAAGAAAACTGCAACACAACAATAAATTGTTAAAAAATATATACCGTATTTATCGGCGTATACCGTGCACTTTTTTCCCCTTAAAATCAGGTGGAAATCGTGGGTGCGCGATATACGCCGATCCCCGCTTCCCGCACTGTGTTTGAAGCCACCGCCGACATATACCGAGCGCACTACACTCGGGTACACTCGGCCAAGCTTGGCTGCCCTCGCAGTCAGGCCCTGTGCCGCCTCCTAGCCTTTATGCGAGAGAAGCCGAGCGTGGTCGAGCGTGCCCAAGTGTACTGTGCTCGGTATATGTCGGCGGCGGCGTTCAAGCACAGCGCCGGAAGCGGGGATCGCAGTGCGGGAGAGGCGGGGAGGACGCCACGAAGGCCGCAGACGGACGCCGGACAAGGCCGCCAATGGACGCCAGGCAACTGTAAGTAACTAACTGTAAACTGCCAGTATTTCTTTTTTTCCCTTAGGACTCCCTTCAAGGTAGGGGTACAAGCTATACGCCGGTCTGCGCTATAGGGCGATTAATACGGTATTTCTTTATTTGACATAAACATTTTAACACCATATTAGGATATACAAGTGATACACATTATACAAACAATGCTGGTATAATACCTAAATCTAAATGGTGTCTGGGCCACCTGACTATCTATTAAGTGGTCCCACAAAGATATGCCCTTAGGCAACCAACAGTAGAAGAAAGTCACATCCTGGGCTCATCGTGTTTCGCGTCTAACGCGATTCTTCGGGAGCTGTACTAAAATCATCTACATTGATAGAAATAAAAACAAAAACTAGTAAATATAGATGAACATAAAATACCAAAGGCCATAAAATATATTAATTTTCTTTATAGGATATATATTGAACTTACAAATTGCAAATATAGAAATGCCATAAGCAGGTGGAAGCAAAGGTTGGGACTATTCTGCCATTTACCAATGGTATTGTTAAGACAACAAGGGGTTTATCTATGGGAAGAAGAGGATCTTACAGATATGGATCAAACGTTAAATCCACAGCCATAGAATGTGTCTGACTTTGGGGTCAGCCATTACCTATCTAGATCTAAAAACTCACCTTAGAATAATAAACATCATGGCAAGCAAGCCCAATTTTAACCAATGACACAATGCCTCAAGGGTGTTGCCACCATCCGAGGTCAGTCAAATCATTGCCAGCGGGCTACACATATAAACTCTGGTGCCGCGTACACACAGCCGTTTTTCGGGTTCTAAAAAATTACATTTTTAAGGGTCTAGAAAAAACAACATTTTTTTCAACCCGATCATTAAAACAGCCTTGCTACACACGATCGTGAAAAAAAAAATGCTCTAGTAAAGCGCGATGACATACAACACATACAACGGCACTATAAAGGTGAAGTTCCATTCGGATGACACCACCCTTTGGGCAGCTTTAGCTGATTTTGTGTTAGTAAAAGACAATTCGCACTTTTCTTTCTGTTACAGCTTGATGAATGTGCTTACTCCATTACGAACGGTAGTTTTACCAGAACGAGCGCTCCCGTCTCATAACTTGGTTCTGAGCATGCGCAGATTTTTCACGTCGTTAAAGCCCGAAAAATGCTCTGAAGCCCACACACGATTGTTTTAATGATATTTAAAAAAAAAAAAAAACATTTTTTTTAACACGAAAAACGGTCGTGTGTGTGCGGCATAAGTCCAAGCTTGATTAATTGAATGCTTATATTTTGAGTGTGAATATCGGCTGATGGATGATAGAAAAATACTCCAAGAAGAGCCTATAAACACCTTCAAGATTGGATCTCTGGTGGGGACTGAATCCAGGACTAACTCTGCAAGATATGAATTCTAACCACTATACTGTTATGTTGGACACATCACAAACTACTAAATCTAGTAGCCTTGCAGCTAAGAATGGAGTTCTTCATTCCTTTTTGCTAATTGAAGTTGTTTGCATTGACATGAAGCATTTCTAACAATTCTAGCATTATGTATCTTATCCTATAGTGTTTTTTTTTCTTTGTCTTGTGTGTGATCCTTTCCTACGGCTCGACTTGTTCTTATGTCTCCTTGCTCAAAGGGAGGACCATGTCTTTGTGGTTTTCCTCTATCTGGACCCATTCCATGTGGTTTCCTCTGTCTGCTATTCAGATCTCCCTTCTAATTCTCTTTACATGTTTGCGTCCTCCTTCAAAATCTTCTCTCGCTTAATTTTCTTCATCTGCAGTTTTTCTGTTGCTTTCTTTCTTCTCTGTTAAACTTTAATCTCTAAAAGATTTCCTGTGTTTTAAAATGACTTGAGTGACAGCTTGAAGCAACAAGTAAAGTCGGAGGCTGTCCTGTGCTATCCAAAACCCATTGCAGCTATGCTGGAGTTTGACAGTCCCGTTATTTTTAGGATTGTGTAGTGGTTTAATATATATTTTTTCTCTTTTTCTTGTTATGGTCAAGAATGAAAAATAAAATGATTATTCCTTCTTTCCCAGACAAGTAAATATGAATATTTTGCATTTTTATCAGACAGTAGGTGGAGCTGTAGGTTCTTTTCATATGTTTTCAAAACATTCTTTAACTGCTTTGCTGAAAAAAAGCCTACTGTTTACAGTTACAGAGCCCTTGAAAAAAACTGCACACACAACTCAACAAGTCAATAATAATAATAATAATACTAAAGCCTCGTACACACGATTGGTTTTCCCCACGGGAAAACTGCCATCAGAGCTTTTGGCCAGGAAAACCGACCTTGTGTATGCTCCATCGCAATTTTCCCGACAGGAAAACTGCCGGGGAAAAAAAGAGAACCAGCTCTCCTTTTTCCCACCGGGATTCTCGTCGGTCATTTTCCCGACAGTTTTCCTATGTGAAAAACTACCATGAAGCATACACACGGTCGGGATTTCCGACCAAAGCTCCATCGCAGTTTTACTGTCGGAAAAACCTCTCGTGTGTAGGGGGAAAAACTTACCGACCAGGTTCTCGGTTTTCCTCTCGTCTTTCCAGGCAGACTTTTTACCGCCAGGAATCCCGTACATGTAAGGCCTCATGGCCACTGGATGTTTTTGGACGTTTTTACAGCAGCTGACACTTTGAAGGCAAATACTCCAACTTCTATCACTGCTCTGCATTTTTCTTTTCTTTTTTTTTAGATGGGATGCTAAAGCTATTTTCCATTATATCCATTTATCCATTTTATTTCTTTACAGGCTTATATGGAGCTTATTTTTCTCTAAACATAAGTTACTTTCTTCCATACGTTTATTCATTTGAAATTGGGTTTTCTTTTGATACAATCACAAACATAAATACCTTTTTAGCAAATATTGTTACACATTGTTCTCAATGGCTTATGTTGCATACCTTTGCTTTAGTTTTGGCATTTTTGAATGAGCACATCTACTAACCACTGGGTATGTCATAAAATTCTCTATATACTGAATACACTCAATTTAACATAGCAATGTGGCATATATATATATATATATATATATATATATATATATATATATATATATATATATATATATATATACACAAATATACATACATATATTTATGGTCGTGGCACTCTGACCGAGAATTATGTGGATCACATAAACACGCGACAAGACTTACAACATAAATAGACCTGAAGTGTGCCTTGGTGGTCTGGTCAGTATGCCAAGAAAAGGGGGCACACCCAAAGTAAGTAATGGGTAGTTAATTGAAGAAGGATATGCTGAGAAGTGCCCTGAAAAAGGGAAGGGCGGGAGGGTGTCGAATGCGATTGAATGCGCAGACTCACGGAACACTGAACCGACAAAGAGCATGTGTGAGTGGGCTGCTTAAATACCCTCCGGGCTCCTCCCATAAACTCAGGCCACCATACTGGCCTTCTTATTTATGGTCGTGGCCCTCTGACCGAGAGTGATGTGGATCACATAAACACGCGACAAGACTTACAACATAAATAGACCTGAAGTGTGACTTGGTGGTCTGGTCAGTATGCCAAGAAAAGGGGGCAAAAGACTCAGATAGAGAAATAGCTTATATTGATTTCTTGTATTTATTGAGCCAGCTTGGTAAAGGCTTGTGCCATTTCTTCCTGAGGATTTGGGATGTATGTGGTAAAACAAGGAGACTTCCCATCAGCCTGGTGTCTTGATTACGTGGTCTGGTACTCCCTGTTGTGAGGCAGTTGAGGCTGCTCTAATTCGGAAAGAATGTCCTGAGAACAGACTGGGATTTGAAGCCCAAGTTGCTTAGGATTCTGACATGCTTGACAAACTGGCTGCCACTCTGGAAGCTGGTTTAGAAAGGGTAGCAACGAGCTACAATCAGATTGGCTGGGTAGATGGAGCAGTAGTCGGTCGAGCACCGTCACTGGGCGTCAGGCATTGTTAGTCTGAAACATGTTGATGTCAACCCCCGGGGCTGGTTTGTTGCGTTTGCAGACTGAGAGTGTAGGGGTTCGAAAGCGAGTCGGGTGGCGTTGTAGCAGTGTCTGACTGCCGGAGCCACTGATTGTAAATTCACTAGGTCGTAGAGAACCGTAGAAGGCCTGGTAGATGGCTGCTAGGATGACTATGCTGGGCAAGGCCCTAAATGGGGAACGAGTAAGGATTTCAGACATGTGCCTAAAGAGGGCACTCTTGAAAGTTAGGCGCTTGCCACTGACTACAGGTTGGTGCTTCTGTATGCTCTGTAGGAGGGACTTGACTGCATGGGCTCGAGAATACTGACAGTTTACTGGGGTCCTGCAGGGACAGGAAATGCTGGACGCCATCTAGATATGGCGCGATAGTATTGTGAGAAAGGGTCAGCTGCGTGTGGCAATACGATATGAAGGCTAGGACATGTCTAATGTTGCCTATTGCTGCTCCGAGGCAAGTGGCCAAAAATTAGCAGTTAGTATTCCAAGCAGTGTATTAGGCCTTCAGTGTGTTGCGTGCCAAGGAGTGGTTAATAAGCTGGGTTGAGTTGGTGAGATGCTACTTCAGTCCATCGTCAGCAATGACCAGGGTGGGACAGGGATGGTTATTGGGTCAGCTCCAGGCTCTTGCTGGAAAAACAAATAAGGTTAGAATGGGACAGAGCATCAGCTGCGATTTTGCATTTGCCTGGAATATGACTACAGAAGATATTAAACTGGTGATGGAGTGACAGCTGCGCGAGCCTGCGCAGGAAGGACGTGATGGGGAGAGGCTTGATCTACCTTAATTGATGAAGTCGGCTGTGGCCTGATTGTTTGTGGTGAAGAACACTGTCTGTCCAGTTCAAGTGTGGCCCCAAACCTGGGCAGCTGCCACAATGGGGTACAGCACGAGACGTGATGAAGACTGGGTGAAGCAGAAATTTAAGAGAATTTCTGGGGGCCAAGGTTTGGAGAACCAGTGGCGGACGAAAAATGCACGCAAAAGCCTGTGGTGGCTCGGCTGACACTGCTGGGATGAAGATTGAAATGCTGTTCTATCAGGTGGGGAAGTTGTCCCACATAGCTAAGTCTGTTACTGATGCTTGGTCTAGTTTAAGAACTTGGACTGGATCTTGCATTGGTGTGAGAAAATCAAGACAATACACAGGTGCTCAACAAGATGATATACGTGCACTCACTGACCAACGTGCACTCGCTGACCAACGTGCACCCGCAGACCAACGTGCACTCGCTGACCAACGTGCACTCGCTGACCAACGTGCACTCGCAGACCAACGTGCACTCGCAGACCAACGTGCACTCGCTGGTGCTGGATGGAAACCTGAACTAACTGCAGGGAAAAAGACAGGGAAAGATGAGTGGCCCGCGTGCCACTAAAGATGAATGACCAACTGGGTGCCACTGTGTGTTTGTTTGGCTGATTGTCACTGAGGTGTTTGCAAGTTTAGTTTGTACTCAGGTTTGCACGTAGGTGCGTGCTGCAAAGTGTTTTATACTGCTGCAGACAATATTGTGTGGTTGCAAGGGTCTCAGTCTGGTTTGCTGAGACGATATTGCGTGGTTGCAAAGGTCTCGATGATTATGAGGTTTGTTTTGAGATGGCCTTGTGTGGTTGCACGGGTCTCAACAAGTGAGGGGTTGCTGAGACGATGTTGCGTTTGCAATGGTCTCAAGTGAGTGTCGGGCTGCTGAGATGACTATGTATGGCTGCAAAGGTCTGAACGGGTGTCAGGTTGCTGAGACGATATTACGTTTGCAATGGTGTCAAATGAGTGTCAGTTTGCTAAGACGACTTTGTATGGCTGCAAAGGTCTGAATGGGCGTTAGGTTGCTGAGACAAGATTGTGTGGTTGCAAAGGTCTAGACGAGTGTGAGGTAGCTCAGATGATATTACATTTTGCAAGGGTCTCAAATTAGTGTCAAGTTGCTGAGACAATATTCCCCCCTTTTTTTTTTTATAAAAACGACTGTAAATGAAACGCTGGTAAACATGAGTTACCACATGTGGCTGTGTTTACAAGCTGTTACAGGCATCGGCGTTTCGAATGCCTTTGAACATCCGTCTGAACCCAATTTTTTTTCGAGAAGGTTTCTGAACTCAACTGCCTAGAAATTACTATAAATGATCCTGTGTACATGTACTGATAAGATAACATAGAGGAGTGATTGAGGATCCTGTGTAGACGTACTGGTAAGATAACAGAGGAGAGATCAGGGGCGGCTGAAAAACACCCATTTTTCTGGCTGCAAGGGTCTCAATGAATGCCATGTTGCTGGGGCGAGACTGCGTGGTCACAAAGGTCTTTGATGAGTGGGAGGTTGCTCGAGATGGTATTGCGTGGTTGCAAGGCTCTCGATGAGTGTGGGGCTGCTGAGACGGTATTGCGTTTGCAAGGGTCTCAACAATGGTGTGAGGCTGCCGAGACGGTATTGCGTGGTTGCAAGGGCCTTGATGAATGTGGGGCTGCTGAGACGGTATTGCGTTTGCAAGGGTCTCAACAATGCTGTGAGGCTGCTGAGACGGTATTGCGTGGTTGCAAGGGCCTTGATGAATGTGGGGCTGCTGAGATGGTATTGCGTTTGCAAGGATCTCAACAAGGGTGTCAAGCTGCTGAGACGGTTTTGCGTGGTTGCAAGGGCCTTGATGAATGTAGGGCTGCTGAGACGATTTTGCGTGGTTGCAATGGTCTCAACAGGTGTCAGGTTGCTGGGCCGAGATTGCGTGGCGGCAACGTTTTTTTTTTTTTTGCGTTTATATATATATATATATATATATATATTTTTTTTTTTCTTTGCGTTTTTGTAAGGGCCTTGTGTTGCAAGGGTCTTAACAAGGGTGTCAGGCTGCTGAGATGATTTTGTGTGGTTTCAAGGGTCTCGATGCGTGTGGGTCTGCTGAGACGGTATTGCGTTTGCAAGGGTCTCAACAAGGGTGTCAGGCTGCTGAGACGATTTTGCTTGGTTGCAATGGTCTAAACAGGTGTCAGGTTGCTGGGCCGAGATTGTGTGGTGGCACAATTTTATTTTTGCACTTTAATGTTTAATTTTTCTTTTTTTTTTGCGTTTTTATATATCTTTTTTTTTTTGCCTTTTGTAAGGGTCATGTGTTGCAAGGGTCTTAAGGGTGTCAGGCTGCTGAGACGATATACGAGAGGTTGCAAGGATGTCAATGAGTGTGAGGGCTGCTGAGACGATATTGCATTTGCAAGGGTCTCAACAAGGGTGTCAGGTTGCCGAGGGGCCGAGATTGCGTGGTGGCAAAGGTTTTTTTTTTTTTTTTTTGCGTTTTTATATTTTTTTGTTTTTTGCGTTTTGTAAAGGTCATGTGTTGCAAGGGTCTAACAAGGGTGTCAGGCTGCTGAGATGATTTTGCGTGGTTGCAAGGATCTCAATGTGTGTGAGGGCTGCTGAGACGATATTGCGTTTGCAAGGGTCTCAACAAGGGTGTCAGGCTGCTGAGACGATTTTGCGTGGTTGCAATGGTCTCAACAGGTGTCAGGTTGCCGAGGGGCTGAGATTGCGTGGTGGCAAAGGTTTTTTTTGCGTTTTTTTTTTTTTTTGCGTTTTTATATATTTTTTTTTTTTTTGCGTTTTGTAAAGGTCATGTGTTGCAAGGGTCTAACAAGGGTGTCAGGCTGCTGAGATGATTTTGCGTGGTTGCAAGGATCTCAATGAGTGTGAGGGCTGCTGAGACGATATTGCGTTTGCAAGGGTCTCAACAAGGGTGTCAGGCTGCTGAGACGATTTTGCGTGGTTGCAAACGGTCTCAACAGGTGTCAGGTTGCCGAGGGGCTGAGATTGCGAGGTGGCAAAGGTTTTTTTTTTTTTTGCGTTTTGTAAAGGTCATGTGTTGCAAGGGTCTTAACAAGGGTGTCAGGCTGCTGAGATGATTTGCATGGTTGCAAGGTCTCAATCAATAAGAATTGGGTTACTGAGAAAGGATAGAAACACCTGGTTTGTTTGTACCTTAAGCAAGCAGTATAAGGTAGAAGGACAACGCCTGTTTGAATCGTGGTTCCGTAGGGGCCACTAATGAACGATATGGGAGACAACAAATGGTAGCAAATAGATAGAACATAAAGAATGTAATAACAAATCTTACTTGCGACAGTGGGCCATGGAAGTGAGTTTGCGGCGGACTGTGGCTGGAGTGAAACATGTCGGGAAGGTGTAGCGTGATGCCGTGCATGGGGCAAAACAATGAGGTTTGGTGTAGAAAATAGAACACGAGAAGTGCGTATCAATGCTTTGTAAGCTCCACTGCGGGAACCAAACATATGGTACGGGTGACACCATGAGTGGCCACAAATTTGACGTGACAAACAAGCTAACGAATCCTACCTGGGACAGTGAACGTGCGACTGGGTTTGCTTTGGACTGGAGTGGATGTGCCACACATCCGAAGAGTGTGGTGTGGCGCCATGCATGACGCACAGGCAATAACTTTGGTAAATAAATGAGAGAGAAGAACCGTGTACAAACAATTCGTAAATTCCGCTGCGGGAACTAAAAACACACGGCATGGGGAACAATGAATGACAACGGTAGAAAGCATGCAATGTATCTGATACAAAACGGTTGTAAAAATGCATGAAACAAATTCGATACGAATCGGTAGTAAGGAGTATTGAACGAATCTGATACGATTTGGTTGTAGAGTGTATGCTACCCCTTGCTTTGAAACCGAACACCTAGCAACCACCCATCCCCCCAGGCTAATCAAGTGCAGACAAGGCACCATGTGAGTCCAATTACCACCTCAATCTGCCAAAGAACCCATACAAACACATGCTAATCTCCAAATGGATTTACAAATGAATCGTATGTTTGGCAGAAGGAAGTTACAAATGTACTACGCCTGAGCCGAATGATGTTGGAACATAAGCAACAGTAACTCAGAGGCAGATTTTTATTTTTTTTCCAAAAGAAATGCAGGATAGAAAGCATAACGAATTGCAAGATTGCACAAAATACGAAAAGGTTTGAATCCTACCTGCGACAGTAAGCGGGAACCGCCGGCGAAGACCATGAAGGGAGAAGCCACAAAGCGATTGCGATGACGAATGCGATTGAATGCGCAGACTCACGGACATGAGGTGACCTGGGAAGAGTCGGCCCAGTGACGTGTAGTACTGCACACTGAACCGACAAAGAGCATGTGTGAGTGGGCTGCTTAAATACCCTCCGGGCTCCTCCCATAAACTCAGGCCACCATACTGGCCTTCTTATATATATATATATTTTTTTATTTTTTTATTTTTTTATTTTAATCTTATAGCCATGCACAATGATTTGGTTTTGGGTGTGACTGCCTGCATATGACCACCTATGATCCCCTATGAGCTCCTGACTCCTGTCTGTGACCTCTGAACTGCATTATAGTCTCTCTGATTCTATTTGGTCTATTACGTAAGTTGTAGTTGCAGATACTGACAGTGTTTGTACATTGCTATATTTTTCAGTATTTTTGTGAAAAATTATGTATTTGCTATTATTTTCTCTTGTTGTCTTGTCTATTTAGGTCTATTTCCACTATGTTGTTCCCTGAAGAAGAATATATTTAGTCGAAACACATTGGGTACTTTGGTGGCTATATATAGTACCTGAGCACGTTTTACATTTTTCTGTATCTGATTGCGCAATAGACCAGGAACCGGACTGTTTAGACCAGGTCTCATTTTTTAAAATTTATATCTGGTTGTGTTTTTGTGTTAAATAAAACTTTTTCTATTTTTATAAAATATAGTTGCTTTTGAATCGAATTGCTGCAACAAAATCCCATGGGAGATACTTTTTCTTGTTTTTATATAGGAAGAGTTGTCCCTGAAGTTTGTTCTGAAGTCAAGTGGGCATCACATAATCGCCCATCCAAATCCAAGTTATAAACCCTCAATAAACAAAAAACTAAATCATTGACTTTTTCTTTGACTCAAGTGTGCCTGTGAAGATTCAGGTGTTTGGCTGTTCAGGGTGCGGGATCCCAGTTACTTGTGGCTCCTTAGGGGGTGCACTACAATTGCAAATGAGCAAAGAGCATTGATGTACAGGTTTGGAAGTCTCTGGGCAGAGAAAGTATTGGCTCTGGGTTAGGTGTTTCTGGAACACCAGATCAAAGTCAGTGGAGTAGCTTGGTCTAGACAAGCAATGTCAGAAAGAAAATCAAAACCCTGATATACAGTGCCTTGAAAAAGTATTTTGTCATGTTACAACCAGGGCTCAAGTCCTGCGGGAACGCCTGGGAATGGATTTCCTGCACTTTTTTCATAGCAGGAACTCAGTTCCCTTTGCAGGACTAGAGCAGCCGAGCCGCCCGAGCCAATCCTTCACTAAGCGGCGATGCCCAGCTCGAGTCACTGTCAGGGGAAGGCAAACCTTAGTAATCCTTTATGTTACTGACCGCTTCCTGTATATGGATTTATCGGGTAGTGTGCGGGTATTCCGTCACTTCTTCGATGCCGCAATGTCTCCTGGGAGCTTTTGTTATTGTTCCCAGGAGACATTGCGGAGGTCTGCCGCAAGTTATCCTTCTAAATCCTGTGATAACTCACGGCAGACCTCCGCAATGTCTCCTGGGAACAATGACAAAAGCTCCCATGAGACATTGCGGCATCGAAGAAGTGACGGAATACCCGCACAATCCATGAATCCATATACCGGAAGTGGCCAATAACATAAAGGATTACTAAGGTACAGTGGATCGGAAAAAAAAAAACATGCAATTTAGTAATTATGCATATCAGCATATCATTTTTTTTTTTTTGGTGGGGGAGTGGATCTTGGGTGGGAGTTCCCACACTTTTTTCCCCAGGACTGGACCCCTGGTTATAACCAACTATGGCGTGCATTTGTATTCAGCCCCCCTGAGTCAATATGTTGTAGAACCACCTTTGGCTGCAATTACAGCTGCAAGTCTTTTTGGGGATGTCTCTACCAGCTTTGCGCATCTAGAGAGTGGCATTTTTGCCCATTCTTCTTTGCAAAATAGCTTAAGCTCTGTCAGATTGGATGGAGAGCATTTGTGAACAGCAAATTTTCAAGTCTTGCCACAGATTCTCAATTGGATTTAGGTCTGGACTTTGACTGGGCCATTCTAAAATACATTTAAGTTTTTGGTTGTAACATGACAAATAAAAATTAAAAATACATTTTCAAGGCACTGTATTGAGATACAGTATGTCAAGAAACAGCAGGATGATTAAGAAGGGAAGAAGGACTGTGGTATTTGTTTCCAAAAGAGGGGCTGGCCTACTCAGACCCTCCTGAACTAATACTAGCCCATGAGGCATTATTCCTGCCACTGACAACAACAATGACGCACTATTCCTTCCACTGACACAATGATGGGACATTATGCCTTCCACTGGCAATAAAAATGGGACACTATTCCTCCCACTGACACCAACTATTTCTCGCCCCAATACCAAAGATCAGGCATTATTTACTCCCAGTGGGCACAGTCCAGTCCTCCTACAGTCTGAAGGACAGTAAACTGGCCCTTTCTTTAGAAAGTTTGGAGACCCCTGCTCTAGATAATCCACAAGCATCTTAAACTGTTTTCACTTCTATGTACAGTATGTCTTGTTCTGTAACATTGAAGATGTTTTACATGTTCCTGATACTCATTAGAACTGAAGAAGCTGCTTGGATAAGCTATAAAACGTCTTTAAAATTACAAAACATGTCCAGTTGAATGTGGCTCGCTACTACTAGATATTCTTTTGCATGTCCTTGAATGTTTTTGCCTCCTTCTGTTGTCCTCGCCTACATCTTTTTGCCTTGAAAAAGATTGTTTCCCTCTCTTTCTCATTCTCTCTCATTCTCTCTCTCTCTCTCCCTTTATGTGTCTTTCTTACTCGCTCCCTCTCACCACCACTTCCTCTCCAGCTGGACAGCTGCCATATATTTCAGTGTCTTAGTAGACATTGCCAGTGGCACACACTGGAGTTCTATATATAGAAACTTCAAGGTTTATGAATTAATAAGTGATTTCTTTACCCTCCAAAAAAGAACTTTACAATGTCTCCCAGATTCTGAGACGCAGACACAGGCTTGGCGGGGATCCGGCACACAGTTCCATGAATATATTACAGACCAGGATGGATTCCGAAATTCAGATCATTTAACAGATTTACAGTACAGGAAGAGAACTTAATATCTCCCCTTTAAATGCAGGTGCAAACGGAAGACAAGGTGGCACTCCATGAGGGGCCTTCCATTAAGCAGGAAACTGGATATTCTGTTTCAAGGAGATCGCTCTCAGCAGCTACAGTATCTAACAAAAGTGAGTACACCCCTCACATTTTTGTAAATATTTTATTCTATCTTTTCATGTGACAGCACTGAAGAAATTACACTTTGCTACAATGTAAAGTGGTGAGTGTACAGCTTGTCTAACAGTGTAAATTTGCTGCCCCCTCAAAATAACTCAACAGACAGCCATTAATGTCTAAATCACTGGCAACAAAAGTGAGTACACCCCTAAATAAAAATGTCCAAATTGGCCCCAAAGTGTCAATATTTTGTGTAGCCACCATTATTTTACAGCACTGCCTTAACCCTCTTGGGTATGGAGTTCACCAGAGATTCACAGGTTGCCACTGGAGTCCTCGTCCACTCATCCATGACAACATCACAGAACTGGTGTTCCTCCACCTTCCATTTAAGGATGCCCCACAGATTCTCAATAGGGTTAAGGTTTGGAGACATGCTTGGCCAGTCCATTACCTTTACCTTCAGCTTCTTTAGCAAGGCAGTGGTTGTCTTGGAGGTGTGTTTGGGGTCTTTATCATGTTGGAATATTTAATGTACTGTAGCTCCCTAGTGTCGGCAGCACTCATAGAGCCCCAGACTATGACACTCCCACCACCATGCTTGACTGTAGGCAAGACACACTTGTCTTTGTACTCCTCACCTGGTTGCCGTCACACACACTTGACACCATCTGAACCAAATACGTTTATCTTGATCTCATCAGACCACAGGACATGTTTCCAGTATTCCATGCCCTTAGTCTGCTTGTCTTCAGCAAACTGTTTGCGAGCTTTCTTGTGCATCATCTTTAGAAGGGGTTTCCTTCTGGGATGACAGCCATGTAGACGAATTTGATGCAGTGTGCGGCGTATGGTCTGAGCACTGACAGGCTGGCCCCCCAACCTTTCAACCTCTGCAGCAATACTGGCAGCACTCATATGTATTTCATGTCCCGACGACCTCTGGATATGATGTTGACCATGTGCACTGAACTCCTTTGGTCGACCATGACGAGTCCTGTTCTGAGTGGAACCTGTCCTGTTAAACCGCTGTATGGTCTTGTCCCCCGTGCTGCAGATCAGTTTCAGGGTCTTTGCCATGAGGTGCAAATGTTGAACTTTCAGTGAGTAGTATGAGAGAGTGAGAGCGATAACACCAATTTTAACACACCTGCCCCCCATTCACACCTGAGACCTTGTAACACCAACAAGTTACATGACACAGGGGAGGGGAAACGGCTAATTGGGCACAATTTGGACATTTTCACTTAGGGGTGTACTCACTTTTGTTGCCAGCGGTGTAGACATTAATGGCTGTGTGTTGAGTTATTTTGAGGGGACAGCAAATTGACACTGTTATACAAGCTGTACACTCACTACTTTACATTGTAGCAAAGTGTAATTTCTTCAGTGTTGTCACATGAAAACATATAATAAAATATTTACAATAATGTGAGGGTGTACTCACTTTTGTGCGATACTGTATAAGAAACAAGAACTCTTCCTCCTGAGTTTGACAAAGGTAGAACCAATCTTGGATGGTAAAGTAGATGTAAGCCCTAACTAAATGGCGTTTCATTTTTTTAAAGCATGCTTTTGTTTCCTGCGGTTTTTATTTTTTGCATTATAAACAAATAGAGCGTAAATTTTGAAAAAAAACTATATTTTTTACTTTTTGCTATAGAAGATATCCCCCCAAAATTATATTAAAAAAAAACACATTTCTTTTTCCATTAAGGCAAATATGTTTTCTACATACTTTTGGTTAAAAAAAATCGCAATAAGCGTGTATTGATTGGTTTGCGCAAAAGTTATAGCATCTACAAAATAGGGGATAGATTTTTATGATGACTGTGACATTATGGCAGACACATTGGATACTTTTGACATTATTTTGGGACCATTGTCATTTATACAGCCATCAGTGCTATAAAAATGCACTGATTACTGTGTAAATGCAATGGCAGGGAAGGGGTTAAACATTAGGGGGCAATCAAGGGGTTAAGTGTGTCCTAGGGAGTGATTCTAACTGTGGGGGGGTTATTTTACTAGAACACGACAGAGATCACTGCTCCCTGTCATGTTGTATCTCCCCGTTCTGCCGTTCCGTGACATGATCGCGGGCCCCCGGCGGACATCGAGTCTGTGGGACCCGTGGGCACGTTCACGAAGTAAGCGTGACGGTGGCACGTGTGCCAACTATGCCACGATTTAAAGGGGACGTACAGGTATGCCCATTTGCCCAGCCGTGCCATTGTGCCGACTTATATCATTGCGTGCTGGTTGGCAAGGGGTTAAGGAACCTAAACAAAGACCTCTATGGTAGGTATTATTTTTGTAAAAGCTGTAAATGTAAGTAATTCAATTTTTTTTTTTTTTTAAATATTAACAAGGTAAAGTTTATATGAAATTTTAGTAACCGGGTTTACACATATAATACCTGAAAAATAACCACAGCATTTCCTTCCCCCGAGGGTGCATCTTCTCATCCTATTGCATAACAAGCTGGTTCTAATATTAAAACATTCAGATCGCTCTCAAAAAAAACCCGCCCATTGAAATAAATGAGCCCCGCTAGCGCCTGAAAAGCGATGCAAAAGCGCCGCTAAAATGCCGCTAAAGCACCACAAAAACGTCCGGTGCTTTAGCGCTGTTTTAGCGGCGCTGCAGTGTGAAAGGGGTCTTAAAGCAAACTTGGAGCCAAAGCAAGTGACCATACTAGTGAGCCATGAATAAGCACTGATCCAGTGCGAAACG
This sequence comes from Rana kukunoris, assembly GCA_029574335.1. NCBI lineage: Eukaryota > Metazoa > Chordata > Amphibia > Anura > Ranidae > Rana > Rana kukunoris. The sequence goes on along the minus strand of CM056051.1, from coordinate 425,410,809 downwards.
CGTCGGCTGTTCCTTGTTTCTACTGCTGTGACCCTATTTTTGTACATGCTGTCTATTGAATAAAAGACCACCCATCAGGTTTTGGAGTGCGGCTATCCATTTTTCTTTGTCTTCAAGTGACCATACTACTTACATTTTATAACATAGGCATAGATACATTATATGGGCAAGAGTCAGGGCCAGATTAAGAACATCATGGGCCTGGTGCTGATGGTGCTGGCAGTGAACAGTATGTACAGGAGAGGAATGTGGAGAGTGCGATAGTGGACACTATGTACAGGAGAGAAGAGTATGACAGTGGGCACTATGTACAAGGAGAGGAGTGTGTAGGGTATGAGAGCGGGCACTATGTATAGGAGAGAAGTGTGGCAGGTATGTACAGGTGAGGAGGATGAAGGAATCTGTGAAGGAAAAATGTAAAGGTTTGTGGAAGGATGTTTAGGAAATGCGTAGTGGTTAAGCGGTACATACATTGAAATCTATATCTATATTGAAATTACGCCAATTAAGCAGAGACCAGCCATAGTCGATTTATGTATGGGATAGCTGGTTTCAAACAAGTCAATCTATTATCTGACTTGAGTACAACCAGCATGTCAGGTTTTTCCCAAAACAATCAGTGCTGCCAGCTATAGTTAGCAGCACTGATCATTGTATTCACAGACAGAACACAATAACTCTGCAAAAGTGATTCCCCCATCCACAGGTCAGCAGGTGAGAGGGCCTGGCTAATATCAGAGCCAGATACACACAGGTTACATACGCCACGATCGTTAGAGCGAGAGCAATAATTCTAGCACTAGACCTCCTCTGTAACTCTAAACATGTAACCTGTAAAAAAAGTTAAAGCATCGCTTAGGACAGTGGACAGTGGTCATCAGCCCTGTCCTCAGGGCCCACTAACAGGCCAGGTTTGCAAGATAACTGAAATACATGACAGGTGATATTATTTGCTGCTCAGTGATTGCAGTATTCTAGTCTGCATCTCCCCAAGGTAATACATAAAACCTGGCCTGTTAGTGGGCCCTGAAGACAGGGTTGGTGACCCCTGGCTTAGTATCCAAAAAAAATTGTGCTAACTTTAGTGTTTTTTTATATATATATATATATATATACAGTATATTATGTTTGAGGGTTCTGAGTAATTTTTTAGCAAAAAACAAATTATGACTTTTACATGTAGGAGAAAAGTGTCAGAATTGGCCTGGGTGGCAAGGGGTTAATTACCATAAGTAATATACAAATAATTATTAGTAACACTGTGATCTCATCCTCTCAGTCTGCTGCTGCAGAGTGTGTCAGCTTGTATTTAACTACTTGCCGACCTGCGGACGTCGTTTTGCGGCGGCAGGTTGGCTCCCCTGCGCGAGAGCCCGTAGCTCTACGTCGGCTCTCTCGCAGGCCACTAGGAGGCGCGCGTGCCGCGAGAGGCACGTGCGTCCCCGAGTACCGTGCCCGTGCCCGGCAGGCGCGATCGCCACCGGGCACCTGCGATTGCTTGTTACAGAGCGAGGACAGGGAGCTGTGTGTGTAAACACAGAGCTCCCGGTCTTGTCAGGGAGAGAAACACTGATCTTCTGTTCATACAATGTATGAACAGAAGATCAGTGATTTCCCTCAGTCTGTCCACCCCCCCCCCCCCATAGTGTTAACCCCTTCACTGCCAGTGGCATTTTTATAGTAATTGTAGTGCCCCCTTGCTATTTGTGGGGGCGTTATGCTAAAGTTAGTGGGGAATGGGAGAGTTACATGGCTCCCATTCGCAATTTGTAAAATTGGGCTGCTGCCAATTCCGGAACTATCCTGTGGGCCGGTCTGCGCTCCAGGGGTGTGTGTTCACCCCTGGGCGGCAGTTGGCGCTAGAGGGGTTCTGGCAGACTCGTTTTCCTCAGCAGCCAATCAGAGGGGTTGGTTCCCTCGTCGGGGCATGCTGAGGGAGGCTATATCTGGGGCAGCCGCCTTGGCCTGAGGGCCGTTCTTGTTTTCTGCGGGGTCCGAGTTCCAGGTGCGGCATCTACCTTCAGGGTGCACGCATCCATGGACCCCGCAACCGTGACCTACCTGGCCGAAGTTGCGTATCATGCGGAGCTTCACTCTAATGTGGAGAGGGATCCCAGAAGCTGCTGGGTCCCAAACATTTTCTAAAAGGATCCCAGGCTGGAAGTTGTATGGTGGGGGATCAGCTTGAGGTGAACCCGGAGGCAGGTGATCCAATAGGGCTTGAACGAACCATTGGGGATCCAGTGACTCTAACTAAATTTATTGGCAGGACTCGCTCACTTAAATTTCATGCTCATTCAACTACTAGGCCTGTGGCAGAGGCCCGAGCCAGGCCTGTGGCAGAGGCCTGGTCCTCCCAGCATTTGCAAGTGACGATCCGGCTGCCAGGCCTGTGGCAGAGACCTGTCCGGGAGCACTTTACCCACTCCAACTAGAGTGGCGACGAACTGAGTTCATTACTACTGAGAGTAAGATTGCTCTCTCATTTTTCAATATCCTAGGCCTGATACTCAAGCTCTCTCTCTTTCTCTCTCCTCATCAACCTGTTCCTATCCTATACTATGTTGATGGAGGCCATGTTGGGCCTTGGAATAAAGCATTGAAGAAAATCCAACTAAGGACTGGACATTCGGTCTCTTCTCCTCAACTCACAAGTATCACCCCTAGACACCTGCCAGGTAACACAACATGGCGATCCCACTTATAGTCAGCGGCTCCTGAATGGGGTAGTGCTACATAATCCAATGCATCTTTATAGCATTAATCGCTATAAAAATGCCAATGGTCCCAAAAATGTGTCAAAAGTGTCCGAAGTGTCTGCCATAATGTCGCAGTACCGAAAAAAATCGATTACAAGTATAAAAAAAAAATATTAATAAAAATGCCATAAAAATACCCCTATTTTGTAAACGCTATAACTTTTTTGCAAACCAATTAATAAATGTTTATTGCAATTTTTTTTTTAAGAAAAATATGTAAAAGAATACGTATCGGCCTAAACTGAGGAAAATATATTTTTGTGGAAAATATATTTTTGGGGGATATTTATTACAGCAAACAGTAAAAAATATTCATTTTTTTCAAAATTGTCGCTCTATTTTTGTCTATAGCGCAAAAAACAAAAACCGCAGAGGTGATCAAATACCACCAAAAGAAAGCTCTAATTGTGGGAAAAAAAGGACGCCAATTTTGTTTGGGAGCCATGTCACACGACCGCGCAAATTGCCAGTTAAAGCGGCGTAGTGCCGAATCGCAAAAAGTGATCTGGTCTTTGGGCAGCAATATGGTCCGGGGGTTAAGTGGTTAAACCGGCCATTCTGTATGTAGCTTCTGACAGGCTGCACAAGCATCCCCGTATCTCTGGAACCATAAATGATAGCAGCCCCATATTTTGACCAGTTGTGGGGTGGGTCTTCATCTACATACCCCCTAAATATGTAGTCTCTGTGACCCCTGGCCGCTGAGCTACAATCCTCAAAGTCAATCTTTTTTTTGTTTGTTTGTTTTTTTTCTTTTTAGGCAATGAGCCTATCTTGAGGAAGGAGCCTGGAACTGCAGCTCCAATAGCCCCTATGTTAATCCAGCCCTGGCAAGAGTTTGTTAAAGTCATTAGCTACAACAACTGTCAGCTGGGTGCCCATGGTGGATACAGTCTTCTGAGACCTCTCAGTGTCTCAGAAGACTGCAGGGGGATGGAGGGAAGAGAACTTCCATTTCCGACCACCTAGGCAGTCAGAACAGAAGTGGGAGCAAGTACAGTGGAGACAATAATTATTT